>CM065548.1:12051974-12197590 GCA_033088355.1 Citrullus amarus
CGATCATAATTTTCTATATAATTGTGAATAGTATCACATACACCTAATATTTAGGTATCATATCCACATCAATTTTTATCCTTTTAATAGAAAAGATATTGTTTGAAACAACTTTAAAGTTTGATTGTACTTTTTTCAAACAAATTTAGAACTCGAAGGATAAGACCAAAACTTTTAAAGTCTAAAGTCATAATTAAAAACCTACCTAGATGATTACTTTAGTATAATTTAATGGATGAAATAAAAAAATACTATGAGAACCAAAACCAAATAAACTTGAATCAAAATAATATTTAAACCTTTGAGATGGGATAATATCCAATCACATACGGTTTACTAAAATGGATAATTATTGATTTGTGGTCATAACTATAATTAGGGTATGGTCAAAGCAAACTTCTAGGATATCTCAACTATATAAACAAAAACTCAAAAAAAATCAGTTTGGTTGTATTTTCCAACCCAAAAGCCAACCTTGATCCCCCATATGGGAATCCACTATATTTCCAATTCATCCTCATGAGTCATGTCTCCTTCCTCTCTTAATCTCTCTCAATCTCTCTCAATCTCTCTCTTTATTATATTCCAAAAGAAGCGCCATAAAGAATAAACCCTAAAGAATTGTGTAAATTTTTTTGGTTTAACGAGCATGAATTGCCTAACATGCCAAGCCCTTCCAAGGACCCAATCTGATAGGGAGAATCATGGTTATGAAACCTCCTCTAGTAGAGGCAAATCATGTTGCCTATACGTCCCGCGGAGGTGGTCGGCCGAATTGACTCCCCCGACGTACGAGTCGATCAAAATCGACGACGATATTAGCTCTTCTCCCCACAAGAAGGCCAAGACTCGCCGCGTTCATAGCGACTGCAGCGGGAACGAGCCGAGGTTGGTGAGGAGCTCGGGGATGAGAAGGGATTGGAGCTTTGAGGATTTGGGATTGAGAGATCAG
This sequence comes from Citrullus amarus, assembly GCA_033088355.1. Lineage (NCBI taxonomy): Eukaryota > Viridiplantae > Streptophyta > Magnoliopsida > Cucurbitales > Cucurbitaceae > Citrullus > Citrullus amarus. The sequence continues at coordinate 12,052,927 of CM065548.1, forward strand.
AAAAAAGGGAGATTCCATTGAGGTTCCATTTTTGTTCATTTTTCCCCCCTCTCTCATGATCTCTTTTGCTTCTCTCTTTCTCTCATTTATATGTTTGTAATTTTCTTGTGTTTTTAAGTTTTACTGTAAATTGGAGTTGAATAATAATGTTCAAATTTGAGGTGGGAAATGAGATTTTTTTTATTCATGATATGATTAATTCTGCTCATTTGCAAAGTCTTAAATATATATAAGTGGAGTAAATGACATTAGATAGTTTGACGACACTACCTCCTGAACTAACTTGCTAGTCTGATACTATCTTAAATAACCGATTAATCTAAAAACTTAGTTAATGGGAAAGAAAAATTCAATATCATATCATCTAAACCAAAAACTTAAGCTAATAGAAAACACAAATTTAATATCATATCATCTAAACACAAGAAATTTTTTATAAAGGAGATTTTAATTTGATTTAGTAACTTGGTACAACCTTCCTTTTATGTAAGATTTAATAGAACATTCTTCAACTTGAATTGAATATGATATGTTTTAAAGGTTATATGTTCGAAACCTTCACCCTTTAGCTAAATAAAATAAAAATCAATCCACACCAAGCAAAATAAATCTCCCATCAACCTATCTTCATTTAACCATTGTGGTTGGTGCAAATATGGTAATTGGTAACTAATTTTGCCACTTGTTACAATTATCCATTCTTGTTGCCTTATTTATTTATGTTTTTACCAAGTTCCTTTACATTTAGTTGATCAGAATTTTTCATCATTCTCATTTAGTTAAAGTCTTTGCAAACAAGGTACTTACCTAATTGAGCTTAGTTTAATAGTAATTGGCACGATCTTCTTCCTTAGAAGTCAAATGTTGGAACTCCCACCTTGAATTGTTGTACTAAAAAAAAAAATTGAAATAATTGATGAGAATGAAGTCTTCACATTCATATAAGTGAATATTAGTTGTTTTAAGAACGTGTTTGGTCCAATGAGTAGGAGTTGGAAGGAGTGAAGTTTTGTATGGCCTAAGGAGTTCATGGGTCCCATGACTAAAAAAACATCCATTTCATGACTTGTTAACTTTTTACATGTTTATTTTCAAAATAAATAAATAAAACTATTTTTATACAGTGATCTCACAACTCAACAATCCCAACAATTCTTCACTAAACAAAAGAAAGAAAAATCGTTGATGATAGGTTGATGGAAAATTCTCTAACTTTTTTTTCTTATTATATCAAAAATCTTACCCATAAATTATTGGTGGTAACCTATGAATTTCTCAAATAAATTGCTTACAGTTCTAGAGTAACCAATGGGGGTTTTGAAGAAATTTTATGCAAAAAAAAAAAATTTAATTGCAGAAAAGTAATTTGCAATTAACTTAATAAGAACCTAGCTTAGGTTTCTGAGCTATTCCTCAATTGTAACTTGATCTGTAAGCCCCGTACTTAATCTTGTGAGAAAGCAAGATAAAAAGGACCAAGAGATGGGCGTTTGGGTAGAGTAGTTGGTTGGAATGTGATTGGGGGCAGAAAATGGCTAAGTATGGAAGTAGCTTTGGCGTGGACGCAAAGGTGAGGGAAGACTGTTAGGCGTTGAGGCCACGATGCGTTGAGGTCACAAGGCGTGGAGAACCACCCTGCATTGAAGGTTATCTTGCGACAAACGCATTGAAGGCTACAGGGCGTTGGAAGTTGAAGGCCACGAGGCGTTGAAAGCCAATTTGCGATGAGACCACTATACGGTGAACGCTACCATGAGTCGAAAGTGGGTATGCGTTGGGCAAAGAAGGTTGGCCGAGAGAATAATGCGTTTGTTAACCATCTGGCGGGAGAGTTTTGAAAAAGTAACACAATCAGAGGCTGTGTGCTGCTGAAGCCAAACATAGAAGGTATGCGTTGAATAGATTGTTGTATAGTGATGAAATGGAGATTAAGTCGGTGGTATATATATAAGTGGATCGAGAATTCAATTGTTTTAATTACATTTCAGAGCTTGAGTTGAGTCCATTTCGAAGCTAAACATCGAAGGGAGGTAGAAGGAGATGTTCATGTCAATTTGGAGTGGAAATCTCATCGTTACCGTGGAGGAAACTTGAGCTGGGCAGAGGACTCAGCTAGTGTTACTCTCTCAGAGTAACGTTCGGTTTTGGAGGAAGAACGAACTGAAGAAACAGTGGTTAGGGCCAGAACTTCTGAGGTTAGTAAGTTAACTCGATTTTTAGCAAGTTTCATGAAGGGTGCTTGAGCTGAAATTGTATAAATGTGTGTCAAACTCCTGATAGAAGAGATTGGAGCTGAATTTGCCGGATGATTAGGAGCAACTTGGAGTTGTTGAAGGATATGCCCTAAACGGAGAGGATATTCTTCATGAAATTTTGAGGTAAGATGAAGTACTTACACCTTAATAAATTTGTAGAAGGAAGTAAATTCTGAAATTGGTCGGAATGTGATGTTTAGCAGGTTGAAGAAGAAAGAGGAAAAGAAGAAGGAAACTGTTCTGCTGCAGCGGTAGTATCGCTGAGAGAGCGAGAGACAGGGCAGCGAAACAAGTATCGCTGTAACGCAAGAGGGGCTTTGCGTCTCACAATTCTCGTTGAAGTCTCACTGGGTGTCGCTCCTCAGGTAGTCTCGCTAGTTATGTTCAACTTAGTATCGCTGGTGCAGTAGTATGTAATGAATTTCGCTGGTAGTCTTTAGTTGTCTGAGGAGTAATGCTATTAATGTGTGTTAAGGGAAAAGGAAGATTATGGAAAACTAAACGTGAGAAATATGTATTTTCAGGCCAGGAAGAGCTCGGGGAGGCTTATAATCCACTTAGAGCCGAGACAAGTTGTGAGTGACCTTCTACTATATCTTGTGGTTACTTTTAGTATAATTATTTGGTAAAGAATTATGGTACTCTGTAGTATTTATAGTAAGTATGTTATGCCAGTAAGTTAAAAGGGAAACTGACTTTATTGTCTAAATGTAAATATGGCTAAGGGACCTTATGGTGAAAGCCTAGGAATGTGAACATGAATTTCAGTGCTGAGGGACCACGCGTGAAAGCACTTGAATAGTTAAGTGGAATGGATTTCAATGCTGAGGGACTTTGAGTGAAAGCATGTAGAATTCCATCACATACTAGCTCGTGCTGAGGGACCTTGAGTGAAGGCACTTGAGCGGAGATTGAATTGGTTACCAGTGCTGAGGGACTTCGTGTGAAGGCACATGGTAAAGTTGGCATAATCGAATTCGGTGCCAAGGGACAGAATGTGAAGGCACTCAATAGTTTGCAAATTTGTGAAACTTGATGACTAGACATTTATATGTGATTAGAAATGAGAATTTGTAGCTAAGTTGTGCTTTGTCACAACAAGAGTTAGTTATTTGCCATGGGGTAATAAGAATGTTGAAGTGGGGGAGATCAAAAGCATAAGAATTTAGAAAAATTATCTAAAATGCGATATGTAGTGGTTACTAATGGCTATGCTAGCTCTTATTGTTAGTGATAGTTGAATGAATATCACTCACTGGGCTTTAAGCTCACTCAATTTGTTTGTTTGTTTGTCGTTTCAGGTAGCGAGCGTGTCCGGGATGCCTAGCCTATGGAAGTATCTCGTCTGGGCCTATCTTGAAGCAAACCTCTGGGATAGTTGTAAATATTCATTTTGTGTCCATCTTTTGTAATGTACATGTTCCTTACGAGTGTTGGGAGAATTGTTCTGTATCACGTATATGTATATGCAAAGAATACTTGACGAAAGATTGTATGTTTTCAAATATCTTAATAGCAATGGTGTTTTTATTAGAGATTTAACTGGCATCTAGTTTCAATATGTTACATAGAGAATGCAGTTTCACACTCACTCCTAGGTAGGTGTATCTGGGATGGGGTGTGACATGATCACTGACCTATCAAATTAATTCCTATTTGTTCCAAACTTAGCCAACTTGAAATGCTAGGCGAGTGTCCAAAATATCAAATTAGTGGAATTAACTAGATGAAACATCCTAATTAACCTACCCAATTGCATTAAGTCTAAGGAATTCGCTAAGCCGGACAACACTGAATTAAACATTCCAATTGATTATACCCTAGGTTGATAGATCAATGTTCTTTGTTTTATACAACAAATTACAAACCCAACTAACCTATTACTACTTTTCAGATTAGGTTGCAATTAAATGTCACGTATTACAACTAATCTCTAGCATGAAATAACCAAGAACACACAACAACATAGAATAATCCAAGAACGATAAAAGAACTATAGAAGTTGACCTAGAATCTCACAAGTGTACAATACAAGGGGAAATCACTCTAAACATAAGCTAGAACAAGTACCTTAGCCAATAATCAACATGATGAACACCAAAGTATTGTTTTGGTACATCAAATGATCAAAAGGTGGGAGTAAATAGAAGAAAGAGAGGAAGACGAAGTAGAAGTGTGGGTGGAATTGATGGATGCCTGACCTAGGCGGCTAAAATCCTTTTTAAAATTGCGATGGCGTCGCGGTGCTAGGATACTGAGCTGCGGTGCTATTGTAAATATGCGCGACAAAAAACTTTGGAGTGTAGCGGCGCCAAAGGCCTTTTACCAAATCCATCCTCTGGGAAAAAGCGCCTAGACAGCACCGTTGCGTCGTGGCTTCAGGGGCATTTTAGTCATTTTGCTTTCCTCTTTCCTGGTTGATGCAATTAAGCTCCATTTTGGTTTGTTTTGGCTCTATTTCAACTCTAACGCCTTGTTCTACCTCACACGAGCTCGGTATCTGTAAAATAATGAAGTAAACACAAAAACTAGGGACAACCTCGAATTAAGCAAAGCTAGATAGCACATTTTCGGTGCTATCAAACACCCCCAACTTAATTCTTGATCGTCCTCGAGCATGATAGAATAAAACACACAATCACACAAGATATGCTCACTCAAATTTATATGGTTTATTACTTAAGTTTCGACAGTCCCCTAAAATTTTACTTACACTCATGATGCGCACTTTGAGTGTTAACCGCAAGTGTACTGATCAAGTTATAATATAAGACGGTGAAATCCGAATATCGTTCCACTGGAGATCCAATTGTGAAGGTTTAAGTTACTTAGCTATTCTAGAATTGAATCAATTTTATTTGAGGATAGGAATTTAATTGGTGAATTAAGAAAATATAAACCAAATAAGAAAAGTAACAAAGTGAGAAACACAAGAGTCAAAGAGAGTTCTAGGGTAATGAATCCTTATTTATTTCATCATGCAATATTATAGATTTCATGGATTTTATTGTCATTCATATGCCTAAGTCTAGAAACTTAATTCCAAATTAGTTTCTCTAAAAAACAACTCTTTCTCATGCAATTCAATTGATTACTAATCTCTTGAAACCAATACAAATTACATGACATTAAGAATAGTCTTTAGCAACTTTTATTGTCAACCTAACTACTCTCATAATAGATTAACAACAATTCATTGTTATAGATCAAGTTAAACATACAATCTCTCAATCATACATCTAACCTAACATGTGAAGATGATCAAATCCACAAGAATTAAACACAATAACAATGAAAAACATAATCATTCCAACAAAACCATGAAAGTCTGCAATATCAACATGAATTCATAAACAATTCATCAAAACCCTAAAACTAAAGAGTTTAGCCACTCATAGCTTGAAGCAACATGTTTAAACAAAATAAACAAAGAAAGAGTGTAAAGAAAGGGAAACTCTACTGAAAAGAGGTTCTTGATTGAGGTAGCACCGTCACGATCTCCTTGGCTCTCACGTCGGAATTTGAATGGCACCCCGACTATCTCGAACCTTTTCCTCTTCCTTGCAACTAACTCACTCTTTGAACTCTTTTATGAACTCTCACTCAATTCTCTCCTTCTTGCGGCTCTTTATGTCTATAATTTCGTACTCTGAATCGTTATTAGGGCTGCTAGAAACCCGCAAATTTATAGAGTATTCCGCCCAGAAAATCTTTCCAAAATTAAAACTTTTCATTTATGGTAAACTGGCACCGCGGCACTGTGACTATGTTGCGCAGACCATGCTCTCAGGTTTTAGTGCCGCGGCGCTGCCCCAATTTTTGCCATATTGAGTTTTTCTTCTTATTTTCACCGTATTCTTGCGTGGTTTTGATCTTTTGGTCTTTTCTTCTAATTTTCCTCATTTTAACCTGAAAACCACTAGCAAACAAGTGAAATCTAATATAAACTTCCTTAATTTGAGAGGATAGAAAGCACTTTTCAAGTGCTTATCAACTCAACAATGCACTCAAATCACCATCAATCAAAGAAGCACAATTTAAAAACGATTCTAATTCATTCATGCAATAGTGAATTCAAAGCCCTTCTAATTAAGTCTAAGCAACCTGGAATGATTTTAAATAGCCCTCCATTCGTTTTTCCCTTACACTGGCTCATACACAAATTATCAAGTGTCAAACAATATCAAAGCAGTAATATGTCAATTGAGGTGCCTAAAATTGAACTCTATGGGCCCTAAACTTGCATTTATTTTACTTAGGGATATTAGCTTTCACGCATCATTGCAAGGAACTATACTCACACTTTTCTTGCGAGTGTCTTAACTAATTGCACTGAAGGTAATTCTTTCTACCCCTAATCATGCATAACATTACAAGTTTAAACTTTATTTCTCGTGATATTTTCTTTTCAGCACAACGTTTTATTTATAGATTTTTAAGCAGACATATGAATTATTTTTTTCCTTAGTATCACTATAATTCTTTTTGAAGTTTTGCATCAAATATTTGACAACAACGAGGATTGAGTATCCCACAAAATCCGTTTTTAGAGCACACGGAATTAGATGATATGTCAATGCCAAAATTGTAAAAATTCAACCCATAAATAAACCAAAAAAACACAACTAAAAAAGTGTACCGAAAATTTTGAACATTTTTATGACAATAACTCTCAATCAGCTCAACAACCACGTAGCGTCAGCTTTGTATCCTCAACAAAATTTTAGTAAATCTAAAACATTTTGACAATAAGGATTCAACAATTCAATCAATCAAATTCAAACCAAGTTAACCATCAATCAATGATTAAATAAATTACAGCCTTGATTTCTATCCTTCCTTATTTTTCTACATGCAAAGTGTATAAATTAGAGCAAAGATTAAGGACGTAATGAGTTGTCAATATGTTTATTACCCTTGCAATAATCTACATGGAAAAATTTCAAACTCAATAGGTTCAATGTCATTCCTTCACAAGCTAATATTAAGTAACAATTTTTTAGTTTTACAAAGTTATTCTCACATTTGGAGCATTTATTTAAGTGATCAAACAAGGTATTTGACCGAGGATATTTCCTTCAACGTCAAAATGTCACATGACCTACCATGCATTTCTTGGAAGCGCAATACTTGAATTCATCCCAAGATGCACCTATCTCTATGCATCACATTCTCACCACACAAACAAAAAGATAATTCAAATATTTTAAGGAATTTGTAAGAAGATTTTGCTACATGGTAAACAATGATAGGATAATTTGGTGGGATGCACAAAGATGGGTGTAGCATGGAATCCACCTAAGTATTTTTCTTCTCGAAAATGAAATTGAGAAGACTAGGGAAAAAAAAAGAAGAAAAAACTAGAAGAGTTGAAGGAAAAAGGATAATAACAAAAGAGTAAAGGAGAGTTTGATTTAGAAGATTGAGCAACTTAAATCCAGTCCACAAATTAACTAATTTTAAATAAAATAAAAAAATGGAGAATTTTTCCCGTAGGGACCTGATCTCCAAACGAGGATTCTCCAACTCCGACCTTAACTCTTCAAAATGGGGATAGGGCAGGGACGGGATGAGAAATCCTCGCTTCGTTGCCATCCCTATTCAAAAGTCGATGTATGAGTGAGAGATTTACGATATTTTACTTATGTAGCCTGTGGATAATCCCTTGACAAATTTTCTATAATATGTGAGATTGGCATGGTATAAAATTCCAGTAGACATCGGATGAGTTGATATTTTCATTACTTTAAAAAAATCATAAAACACATAAAAATAAGTAACAAAATGCTACTTATGTAAAGGCATATTTGGGAGTAATTCTGAAATTATTAAAATCACTTTTATTTTTTTTCAAAATCAACATATAATCTGATTTTAATCATTCAAAACCAATTTTGATGATATAAAAATTGCATTTAGAAAGTATAAAATCAAAGATTAAATTAAGTTTGAGTGATCTGTTCCAAAATGATTTTAACAATTTCAAAATCACTCCCAACATACATTAATATTGTACAAATAATAAACATGCTAACTTGTTTATTCATTAGTTTAAATATATTTTTAAATCTTTTTTGTTTATATACATATAATTTTATAATATCTATCAATATGGACATTTTATTTTTTTATAAAATTGTGACTTCAAAATTTAGATCACATTGTAAACCTTGGATAATGGTACGTAAACACACTTTTAGGAGGAGAAACTTAGTTCAACTTCTCTGAGTCTATTAGGTAAATTCTAAATTCTTTCCTGTAAAAGACTTTACACAAGAATAAGTTTTTAAAATTAAGATAAAATTTTTTATTATATTTATTTTATAATATAAGGCAGGGCAGATGTAAGAAATAATACTTTTATTTTCGTTTGCCAAAAAAACTAAAAACAGGGGAAAAAATGGAAAACCAAGAAACTAAATTCTATCACAATTTTGGAAACGAGTCCAAAAGAACAAGAAACAAAGTACAAAACATCACCATATGCTTATGTTTCATGAAAACATAAAACAAGAAACAACCAAGTTAGCTCTTGAGTTGGCTCTGTCCTGCTGTAAGCAACGTATATTCTGATTAATGTTACTTTCTTTATTCCTCACTACGAAAAATCAGTGTCAAGCTATCCACCCCTACTCTTATAATAATAATAATAAATAATTAAAAAAAAAAACTCAAACTCTTTCTACAAGGTTCAATGCCATGTCCCTCCAAACCGGACGTGAAGGTCTTCCCTCATCCGGCTCTCCGCCCCTATCTCTTAAAGGTAGGGCACCAATGTTATCAGGTTTGGATGTAAGACTTCTCGATTATAAAACAAACACCTGATCACATTTAGATTTAGTCCGCTAATCATGTTTCTAGGAATCAAGAAAATGCTACAAAATTAAAATGAAAAAGCTCTATAACATTAATATATGGGATATCCATATTCAACAGGGATATACTCCAGGCTTAAACCTGTATATCTACACCACAAGTATTTCTTTACTCAATCACTCTTAACTAATAGTCATCAAAACTTACAAATATTTGGAAACGCATCCGACTGCCTTCAACCCCAACCTATGCATACATAAATTGTTCAGATTCGTCATGTGAAAATCCTTCAAAGGGCATCTTCGTCGACAGTTGAATGTTCATTCCAGATGCGAAAACACAGCGACAGCCCCAAACTATGATAGCGAAATGATGAGAATAACGTCATTCATATTATCAATAGTTTAAGACCGTCAACTCAACGATTCAATTCGTCTTTTTTCTCGCATCTGCTTTCCAATTTCTTCGACCAAGCACCTTTTTCGCTGTTTCAGAGATGAGCCGTTCGGTAGGTGGCTCCGAGTGTGATGGTGTTTCTAATTGTGGATCTACGTTAGAGGGTATGCAATGCAGTTGACTCTCACTGGTTGATGTTCTTGCAGCCATATTGGAACTATTACAAGAGGCTTCTTCTAACCCCCTTGATATATTGGCACTTCTTGCTTCCTTCTTCCAATTTCGGCTACAATGCACCCGACTCAAGGGATTGTTTACAATGCCATTTGGTTGAAAATATGTTCCGGTCTGAGTTGGTTGTTTTACGATTGAAGCCTTCTTTATTTCTTCTTCTAGACGTTTCCGGGCTCTATACCTGCGTTGCCTTTCTCGATTCTTCAGTCGACGAGTCATGATATCATTGTCTATTCTACTGTCTTTTTCTCGATCCATGAGCTTCATCGGGAAACTACTTTCTGTTTCAGCAACGTGCTGGTTTTGCACATTTTCCATATTGAGGAAGGTAGTATTTGAAGCAATAAAAATTCACTGCTTCATCGCCATCTCTCAACCTTTTTACTTTCAGAAGAAATTAATAAGATCCTTGCCAACAATCTACAAACCTGATGCACAAAAATGAAGGCTAAGTCAATATACAACTTTATGCTTAGAGAACATAATGCAAAATTCAAAATTCTACAATATACAATCTATCGTGTTGTTTATCAGTCATGTTTTAGAGATTCGATATGAAGATCCAAACAATTAATACTGGAAGATAAGGTTTCACTCAAAGTTAATTTATTTAATACAGAGTTTAATATTATCCGATTCTTCGTATTAAAGATCATATAGTTTCTCACTTCTTCCCTTTCCAAATTGCTTCATGTACATTTAACCATATTAGTTTTCATTTCACAATAATCAAATGACTCGGCTTTTCAACTCGTCCTAGTCACAAGAAATAAGGAAAGTAAGATGAGATAAAGGAATGACAAAGAAACTGTGTTATAAAGAGCTCTTAAGAAACTTTACAATTCATCAGATGTTAAGATATCATAAAGCTCTCACATAGTGAGACTAATAACAAGACGAAAGGTCTAGCTTATCACCACATCCAAACAAATTTGTGCTGTATCCAAATGCGAATTTATGCATGAAAATGTAATATATGAAAGCCTCTAGTTGAAAATTGCAGATTTTACAATAAAAAGAAACGGATATTCATAAACTACACTTAAGAATTCATCTACTAAAAAATTCGGGCTAACCATTGCAGCATTCCAACCAATTCAAAGGCACCCTAACCAAATTGGTAAAAAGAGAAACTGTCATATCATTCAATGATTTTAAACAAAATGCCTAACTTCTCTTCATACTTGAGTGCAGATGTTTCTGTTCAATAGAATATTAAAAATCAAACGAAATTCCTTCTTTACAGCACTTGACATTCGTACATCAGTACAAAAATCATGAATCAACCAACTTACAGATACCGAAACATGACTGTTAAGAACAATGCAATTTTTTATTCACATATTTTTCGTAGTGAGATGATATTGCTTACTTTTAACATAAGCCCTTATAGATTTGTATTTTGTTTCATTCAAAAGGCTCCATATCATTGGAGATGTTCCTCAATTATATACCCACGATTTTCATTTTATCTAGTCCATGTGGGACTTTGACAGTATTTCCAACAAATCACCCCTTGAACAAAGGAATGCAAGGCCTCCACTCAAATAGTTATTCATCTACATTTACTTCAGCATATCAGTTTTAACCATGACAAATTTTCTTCAAAGGAGCACACTGCCTGTCCGCTAAGCTCAACTACGCATCACAATGAATATTTCTGGAGGCGCATTGACAACTAATTAGTCGGAGGCATGACTACAATACCACTTGTTAGGGCATAATCATATGATATTGTTCACTTTGGAGACAAGCGCTCATAGTTTTGTATTTGAAATTACCCAAAACACCTCCTCATACTATTGGAGATATTGTACCTCGCTTCACCCATGATATTCCTCTTCCCTAACCAATGTAGGACTTTAGTCTCATTCGCAATACAATCTATAATCAGATTTAAATAATAAATGACATGATGTAAAAAAACCAGGGCTATTTATCAAAAGCTTCCATTTCCAAATGGAAGAGTAACTGAATAACTTGGAAACCCAATTAGAACATGTTAAAGTGAAATAGATAGGAATACAATTTACAATTTAACTGCCAAACACCAGTCCTATAACTTTTTGAGAAAGGGAAATAGGGCATTAATTTGATCAATAACTTTGAGCCAGCTCCATAGCTGCCAAATATGAACATCTTCCTCATTGCAACAACATATCTGGAGGGCATTTAGTTAAGAAGTCCACCGATTCAGAAGCTAGAATTTGGGGTTTCACGTTTGGGATTTGAAACCAGAGTCAGGAAGATCCAGCAATAACCCAGAAAGGGAAATACAAGAAAATTAATAAATATTGAATCAAATCACTGAGATGGATAACAGGAAAAGAAATATTGAATCTTGCGAAGGCTAGAGAATGAGAAAGACGAAGAAAAAAACATGACCCAGAAAGTAAAACTTGAGAAAAATTCCATATCCATGAATGAATGTAAAATTAGAGCACATGAAAACTGGTAATTTCATAAAAGTAATAGAAATACCTTCGAACATGAAGATCCGTACCCGTTTATGAAAGTGTTGAGGAAGAAGATGGAAGGTGAAAGGTATTTATAGAGGGAGACCGGAAAGATGTTGTATCATTTCAGACGCACGGAATCGACGGAGGATTCGCACGAAATGTCTTACTACTCTTTTCTTCTTTCTTTTCTTTTATTATTAATTTTTTTTCTATTTGTTTGAAATTGAAATGCTAAATTATATAAAATATTCTTAAGTTTGGCAAATTAAATGATTGACTTATCTTTAGTATTGATCCATCAAGCAATGTTAGTATTGATCCATTTAAATTTTGTCAAGTAGCAATTGGGCTTGAAGCTAAGTTAGCCCAAGCTTATTAAAATAGGCTACATCAAATTTAAATAAACATATTAAAAGATATTGGATTAAGTCCAAGACTACAAGTTGGACTCAATGTTAATCAAGCCCAAGCTTGTATAAAGTCTTCCAAAACTCTATAAATAAAGGAGGTCACCCATCATTTGAAGCATTTAGTCGATGAGTCAACACTTTGACATTTATTGATCCCTAGTTTACAAGATTCAGAAATTAGAGAATACAAAGAATTTTAACATTCATAAGTCAGATAATTCAAAGACTAGAAGACTCCAACAAATTGATTGTCTCTTCTTCACAAATTAAATGTCTCTTCTTCAACAAATTAAGCATCTCTTCTTCAATGAATTAATCGTCTCTTTTTCAATAAATTGAGCGTCTCTTATTCAATGAATTGAATGTCTTTTCTTCAACGAATTGATAGTCTCTTTGCCATATATAAATTGAAGACTAATCTACCCTATCACACCCCTTCCCAGATTACCCTTTTAAACCTGGAAAGAGATGTGAAGGCAGCAAACTTCACCTCTTTTGTGAGGTTCACTGCCCATCCGCACCTGACTAACTTGCTAGAATAATATTTAACATAACAGCCCACAATGCCTATTCCTTAAATCAAATAACAATCAAGTCCACCATTTCAATTATTACAATGCTATGTCGATAAATATTCATATCAACAAAAACTTTAATATCGACTGCAACAAAACTTAGATTTCATACATTATGCACTTTCACTTCCCAACAACTTAACTAGCTATGTCTATATGCCACATTACTCAAAATTATTTACACATACAACAGCTATGAAGAAAGATATTCGCTGACAGCATGAAACTTGAGCAGGACGAGGCTTGGGTAGGCTAAGCACCGGGAGCTCTTTCACTACCTGGATGAAATAGAAAACATAGAAAAACATGAGCTAGGTTGCCCAGTGAGTGACAAGTTCAGAAAAACCTTACTTAATGCAAATATACGATAAAATCATGTTTTGAAAATTAGTGATAGAATAGTAAATAGTTTTTTCTCCAATTGCAAGAAAAACATTCTCGAAAAAAATATTAAAACCATAAACATTTCATCCTTGAATACCATAAAAAAAAAAAAAAAAAAAAAAAAAAAACTTCAACAATAGTCTGAAAGATTTCCCTTAGTTGAAGCGAAGTGAAGCTCAACGCTACTCAACGTTGAAAATAACCTTAGTTGGGGTGGAGTAATCTCGACACGCCCAACGTCAAAAACCTTAGCTAATGTAGAGTATTTTAAACACAATAGCATCATCTTTCACTATGTGCACATAGGATACTCAAATGTCTTTTCAACATCCTTCAGCATTGAGTACCTTCATGTCACAACGTAGCTCGTATGCCTTCTCAACATCCTTCAGCATTGGGTCCCTTAGGAAAACATTTTAGAAAACTAGTATACTTTGTACAAATAGTTCATCATAAAACATTTCATGAAAAATCAGATCATTTCTCAATAACTAGCATGAAATAACTAGCATCATTTTAATATGCTTTTTAAAACTCGAGGAAATAGATAGAACATGTCTTTCATGCCATAAAATTAAGTATAAACAGTCATGCTTAACATTTAACAAAACATCATAAAACCACATTTCATAAGAAATCATGGCTAAACTTTATAAATAGAATCCTTTAAAGAAACCAAATGTCACTCACAACTTATCCCGAGCCCTTAATGAATTATAATTTTTTCTAGCTCTTCTCGACCTAAAATGACATAATTCCTTTTGTTAGCTTCCTTATGATTCCCATTAAGGTGTAACAAATATGCCTTAAGCATTGATGTAAAGTTCACTAGCAAGACCAAATTACTTAACAAAACCTAGCAACCAGTGAGATTCAGTCAACCAGTGAGACTCATACTAGCAAGACTAACTAAATCAGCAAGATCTGTACCAGCAAACCAGGCGACCAATGAGACTTACCTGACCAGAGAGACTAGCAAGATTTGTGAGACAAAAATGACCAGTAATACTTAGTGAGACTGGTCTCGTTGTTTTCGTTTCACGCCCTCAGTGTCGCTACTCTCTCCAGCGATACTTGTTGCACCAGAGCTTCTGTCTTCGTTTTTAGCTGCTAAAAGTAATATTGCCAGCTCGAATTAGAATTTCCTTTCTCTTACAAACTTGTAAATAGATGATTTCTAGCTTACCTCCAAATTTCAAGGTCTATCTCCCCTTCGTTCATCAGATAATTCAGTTTTCCTCCACCCTGCTCCAGATTACTCGAGAAATCAAACCAGTCACTTTTATCTACAATTCCACCTATTTTCCTTCACATTCAGCTCAAACATCCTTCAAAAAGTTGTTAACAAATGAATTAGCTTACTAACCTCAAATTTTCAGCTCCAAACTCGATCTCTATAGCTCTTACTCTTCGAACAATACAACCTGTCCAGATTACTCGAATTTCAGACCAGCTTTGGTTCTCCTTCGAACTCCACCAATTTCTCCTCAAAACTCCGTTCCAAATCACCTGAATCTACTTCTTCTTCCTTTTGATGCCAAGCTGAGAAATCATGAGCTTGTTTATGTTTTTGGAGAAGAATGATAAGTTGGCAAAACCATTATAAAGTTTATCCCATTTCCATTTCTTTATGCCTCCACCAACTCTTCTCTTTTCCTTCTTTTTTCTTTTTTTTTTTTTCCATATAAATCCATATCTAATTTGAATTAAATTCTATTGGAAATCCTCCATTTAATTACTAAAATAACAATAGTGACACTAATAGCACTACAACAAATTTGACATTCAATGACTCTTGTATAGTAATAGCATTAGTCTTCACCCCTGATAGCATCTTTCAACCTTAGTCTAAGTAGTAAGGTTTCTCTTAAGTATTTTATATTCTAGTTAATATGTCAAAATAGGTTCCAAGCTCGATTTATCTCATAAGGATTTAAAAGTCAACTTACCAAAAGTACTTCCAACTTAATCCCCAAGCTTATCTTCCTCGGCTTTCCTCTTCTTCATCCTTCAATCTAAACAAAAGAATGAAAATAAGTCCATGATAACTTGTAGAAATACAAGTTATTGTAGTCACTATTTGATTTAATTAGAACTTTGAAGCTAAACGCATGATTTTGGTAGTTAAATGATGAAAAATGCATCACCATGCGTTGGCACTACTTACAAAAGAAAATACCTGAAAAAAATGAGCTTTTATGTTCCTAACGCAGGGTTAAGAAGAAAAGAAGCGCAAACAATAGAATTACGAAGAGACGAAGCTACTGCGAGGACAAGTTGAAACCCATGCGTCGAGCCTATGCGCTGAGCCCATGCGTTGAGTCCATGCGTCGAGACCATGCGTTGACAATCTGAAAAGTAGAAACAGATGCATGCTCAAACAGCTGTCATGTCATTATGAAAAAGAACAACACCCAATCAGATCATGGCAGAACAAATAGGCTGACAATCTGAAAAGTCTATGCAGCGTGGCTGAAATTTAATGCACAAGGTGTCAGGTCATCATGATATCAACTTTTTGACGCCTATAAATAGTCCACAAGCTTCTCCAAGAAAAGGAGGAAAAGAGACCAGTTCAAGAGGCGAAAGCTCTGCATTATTTCTCCCTCACCATAACCAGCCTCCATTTCGAGCTCTTCTGAGAGAAGGATTCTGAGCACCTTCAGAGTCATCTCCCAGTGAGTGAGAATCTTCACCTTATGGAATATATGTATCAGATAGCAACCATCTCAAGCCTCCATGAAGCAAGACGTTGCCAGTGGCGGCTTGACACCCTTCATCTATTTTATTTCCATTTCTCTCCTTCTTGCTTATATTTTGTTAATGACATTCGAGAGAATGATTTATTTCTTTAATATAAGTTCGATTGACTATCATCTTCCATCCATTTCTGTATTAAATACTTTACACCATGCTGTCTAAATGCTAAATGAGTTGAATGTTAAAAGTTAGCTTTTCTTGAGCAATTCTGAGTATGTTACATCTTGATTAATGCATATCTTTAGCTTGCATAACTTTGTTTGACAAACAAACATAGTAAGCATGACTGTCGAGCTTGAGAGAGTGGATAGTTAATCTTTAGCATTAATTAAGACTAGATGAGTGCAGAGATGTAGTTCATCTTTTGCCAACACAAACTTACCATGCATCTTAGAGATAAGATTAATGTGGCGTGGAAACATCGAGAGATGGATTCACACACGCAGTTTGTAGGTATGTAATTGTACTTAGAAAGTTTAGGTAACAACTAGCTCTTGCGTTCAACTCTACCTCTATCGAATGGTTCCATTCATTCTCATCGCATGCTATGTGACATATTGTTTACATATGACTACCCAACGCCGCGTCCACCTCATTATTAGTAGTAGGAAATTCTTTTCATTCTTTTTGTATAGTTTAGATACACATATATTCAACAAACGCATATTATTTACATGTACAGTCACCGCATAGTCATACATTTAGTCTCAACGCCTAGTTATTACAAATCTCTGTGTTCGACCTTAGACTCACCAGGAAACCTATAAATGCTTATACTTGGGTCTTTATAGAAAAACTTGCTTAGTCATGATCATATCTAGAGTAATTCTCAACACATGCTTGTACGGAAATGATAGATCTATTTTTGTGCAACGAGCTAATAAACTCAATTCAATTTAATTAGAAATTAAACGAACAAATTCAACGAACAGTCCATGACGATATTATGTACTTAGGTTAAGTGCTTAGAAATGAAGGTAGGTTTACATACCCTGAGTTGAGAACAAGCTCGTCAACCCTCAGATCAAAAGTCAATATTTAGAATTAAGAAGGTTTAAAGACTAGAAGACTTCAATAAATTAATCGTCTCTTCACAACCTACATGTTAAATATTAATTCAATCTCCTCAAACTCAAGAAAATAGCTCACAAGCTGATCAACAAGCCAAAGGTTGATCCAAATCGATCATCAAGCCAAAAGTCGATCTGAATCAATCAACAAACTAAAGATCAATCCAAGCCAATCAACAAGTCAGAGGCTGTTCCAAGTCAATCAATAAGTCAAGAGTCAATCCTCTAAGAAGATCATCAATCCCAAAAGTGGATTGTCTGAGAAGATTAACAAGTCCAAAAGGTTAATTGATAGCACCTAAAGTGTGCTATTTCACTCAACTTAACTCATGATCGGTGTGCTATTTCATGTGTTTAATTGACTATTTCATAGGTATCGAACAATCAAGAAGGTAGAATGCACCCTTAGGGCAAAGTAGGGGTAAACAAGTCAATTTAGAGCCCTAAAGAAGAATCGAGGTCTAATGGAAGGCCCAAAGGACAAAAGTACCCCGAGAGCATAGCATCGCAACACATGCTATTCACAAAAGGCAGCAAATGAAGGAAGCATCGCAACGCTCACGCGTGATTATAAAAATTGCTCTTTGGTAATTATGGCATAACTTTTGATCCAAGTGGTTGTTTTAGGAGAATGACTACTCGTTTTCTTCATTTTTTTCATCCTCTATCTATCTACAACATTAGGTTTTAGAGTTTCTTTCTTATTCTTTTTGTAATCAAGCTAAATGATGACGAGTTTTGGCTATATCGCCCTGGCAAATTGCTAAGGTTAATTTCTAGCGTAGTAGTAGGAAAAAACCCAATGTTTGGATTGTGAGGTCTTTAGGTTTATAATATGATTTCTTATTGAATGTTAATTGCTAAGTAGCATGGGTCAAAGTATGCCCATGTGTAGGTCAATTGAATTTTTAGAATAGCCACATACAACATTGCACGATTGATTCAATTCAAGAACGATAACCAATTAGTAACTTAGGTTATCCAAGGTATTAATCATCTTAGTAGAATCCCCTAGGCCTAATGTGAGATGTTTGATTCTTATAGACACTATCGGACCCAATCAGTCGAGCATCTAATTTAATTAAGTAATTAATTAGTTAATTAGGACACTCGTCTTGGCTATCTAGGCAAGTAGGCTAAGCACATTCATTCATGAGCAATAATTTCTTTGGTTGAATTTTAATTCTTAAGTTTAGTTTTTTATTTTTCTTGAACTTTATTTTCTGCACTTTACTTTATGTGTTTTTCTTTCCTTACTTTAATTCTCAACCACACCAAATCCCCCGTTTACTACTTTAGCTATAAATCCTAACTTGTTTGAAACTATATTCGCACTTCCCTATGTTGGACCGGTATGGCAACCCTAGGGGGGGTGAATAGGGTTTAATTAAACTTATTCCTAAATATGCTCAAATTAAATTAATTGAATTAATTTTTGAATTAAATTAATAAAAACCTTAATTGATGCTAAATATCAAGATTGATAAAAAATATATGAAACACAAGATTCAATCAATCTCAACAAAGAAGGATAGTAATCTATAACATGCTACTAAAAATTGAATGCAAAATAAATTGAGAAAGAGTTGGAGAAGAAGACACCGTGATTTTTATAGTGGTTCGGTCCAACTCGACCTACATCCACTTTCCCAAGCGCCTCTTGGGATTTCGATTAAAAAATCTCCTTTGACTCTTTCCACGGATGAGAGTCGAACCGCTACTTTGCTCCTTTTTCGGGTTCAAGAGCAAACCCGATCCTTTCCACGGGTTAGGATCCAACCGTTACAATATTCTTGAAATTTTAAATCACACACTAAAACTCTCTAAAAAGAGTAGATGTACAAATTTGAACTCACAATACTTAATCCTCACAATACAATGAAAGTATCTCTCTAGAATAAGATGAAAAGAAATTTGAAACCTTGGAGAGAGAGCAACAATGGTGACCTTTTTCAATTTTTGAGGATTGTAAAATTGTAAAAGTTAGGGAAACTTTTTGGAGAAGATGAAGTATTTAAAAAGAAATGAAAGTGAGTGAAAACCAAATTAATTTGAACCATTAGATTTTTGTAAAAGAAAATTGAATGGTGGAGATTGAAACTTAACTAGCCGTTAGACACAAACATATAATAATATTAAATTAATCCTTTTAAAAAGGCAACTAGCCGTTAGACACAAACATAATAATATTAAATTAATCCTTTTAAAAAATCAACTAGCCATTAGACACAAACATATATAATAATATTAAATTCATCTTCTTTTTAAGTTCATTTTCTTTTTAAAATCATTTTCTTTTTAACATCAATCCAAAAATAAAAGACCCACCAATTGTCACTTCTCCATTGCTCCTAATGTCACCTTTCAATTTATCCACTTTGATTAAAAAAAATCTGCCACGTCATCAGTTCGGGATTTTTCCAATAAGCTTGTTTCTGTCATATCTTCTTCATTTGAACTCCGATTTGAGTGATTCAAATTGCATTGGAACCGTTGTTCCAAGCTCCACACAATAAACACTTCAAAACACTCAAATGGTTAATAAATAACATCCAGGTTTGTTATCATCAAACCACTAATTAATTCAATCCATTAAATTAATTAATTTGAGATTAAGGGCCAAAAGCCAACACCCTACAGATTGACCCAATCTTGCCAATTGTACTACTCGTACTCAGTCGTATAGGTAGTTTGATCGGTAATTATAATTTTATTTAATGATATGAGAGAGGATTATGACAACCCTCTCCTCAGTTTGATCAAATTGGCATCCTCTAAGAAGACCATCAATCCCAAAAGTCAGTCATCTAGAAGATCCTTAAGCTTAAAAATCCATCACTCCTAAGAAGATCAACAAACTTAAGGATTAAAATTTGGGCATTTGAGGGAAGAATCAGACGATAAAATTAGAGACAATAACTCTACTACAAATCAATAAAATCAAGTTCATTTCCACGAATCAAATTTCCATTGTCGAAATCAAGTATGAACAACCCTTACCTTTAGTTTGGATGGAAATTATTTGTATTTTGTTTTTAAAAAATACCCTTAACTTTCAAAAGTTTTAAGGAATACTTTTAGACATTAAAAAAAAAAAATTATAAAATACCTTTACATCATTAATGGATTTCTAATGTCAATACCTTGTTTGTGAAATATCCATGAGCTTTCAAATTTTCATAAGTACCTTTAATATTTAAAAATAAATTACAAAAAAATATTCTTATTGTTATTGTTATTGTAAGGATTGAAAACTTTTTGTCACACACTCATATTCCTTCTTCCATTTCCTCTCTCTCCTCTGCTTTACTTGTAGTCTAACATTTGCCTATTTTAACTCTTTATTTCCTTTTCTTCTTCAATATTATTTTACTCCCCTCTTCCCTTACTCAATTTCAAAAACCAACTCCTTCAGTTTAAAGCAATACAAAGCTAGCAAGACGATAAGAGAATAATGGACACCACTAGGGACCTTAGGACTTTATATTTTAACAAGATTGTACATTAGTAATTGTTCCTTTATTTATTTTTTTATTTTTTTTTTTCATTTCGACAATGAGAAACAATAATGGTTTCCCCGACAATAGTTGACACATTTTTGTATGGGCTATTGAGACCCACCAAATGAAAAATTGACTTATCACTTACTTAATTTGTAGAATGAGCAGTACTACTCACAAGGGAACCAATGTAATCAATTTCTCAATGTTCAATTTAATAAAAGCAATAAAATAGGGGATTTTGGTGTGATAATTGTTGCTTTTTATCCTTAATCTTAAATCAATTAATTTTAATTCGTTAATTAATTAATGTTTTGATGATAACAACCTGTTTTATTCACTAATAATTTAGTGTTTTGGGAATGTTATATCTCATAGGCATATTGCGCATTGATGGATAGTGTTCGCCCTTGTTGCAAAGGGAATTTACTTCCATCTTGTGGGTTATCATGTGCACTAAACTTTAGCCTGAAACAGATGAGCAACATAAATGCCAAATTTTTTGAGAGAGATGAAATTTGGTTGCGATCCATATCCAAATCCTTGCAACAAAAATAGAATTTTGTTAGGAATGTCGTTCCCCAGCAACGGTGCCAAAACTGATCGACTAAAATCGCTTTGACTAACTTGAAATCTTTTTGAAGAAAAGTCTCCAGTCTAGTGCAAGTGCACACTGCCTACAAGTAGTAAAAAGATTGGAAGTATTCCAAGTCATCTTCCAAGGGAACAGTTTTTCAACGAAATTCTATATTGAACAAAGATTTTCCTGAAAATTGCAATTATAGTAACCAATAATTTGTTTGATCTGGGTTTTTTTGGTAGAAAAATTATATCGTCAAACAATTGTGAACAAGTAGGGATTCAAACATATTCATACTCCTTTGAAAGTAATTCGACCTAATATGAAAACTTTTAACTTGACACAATTTTGTTGCTCTGCTGAACCAGATTCAATACCTATTCGATCTTCTAAGAAGTGTCTTTCGGAAGTCTAAGCCATTAAACCTATATTCTATGGCTAATGTAGAAACTGTACCTTTAGTCTATAATTTCCATGGACATCAACAAGGAATTCTTTTGGTACATCACAATATCAAGAACATAGAAAATGGGGAGAAATGGTGTAGAAATCACCTAGGATCGTGGTGTTTTAACCTAGGCGGCTAATGTTAGCATTATTACTTTAAATCTATATTCAATAGATTAACCATAGGACCATTCATGTCAAATTGTCAAGAATAAATAACACTGAATACCATTGAGAGATTGATGATAACTTTAAGATGATGATAACTTCAAGATGACTATTGTCTTCCTCAACCAAAACTCCAAATGCCCTTAGTGGGATCTCTCTCTAGATAGGATTCAAGAAAGAACTGAGTGCTTATTGTTTTGGTATATGAGAGACCATAGCCCTAAGGTATCTTTATATACTAGTTTAATTAGGGTTCCCATTAAACCCTAATCGATGTAATTAAATCACATGAACCTTAAGCGTGCATAAACAGGTTATTTCAATAGTAGAATTCCTCTTTAGTTCAATCTGGTCCATCTCTTGAATCAACACGAAATCAAGGTGGCTTTTGTCACTACCTTCGTAACTAAACCTTCCTTGATCACCAGTTTCAATACATTCAACTACATAGATCAAATATGGATGGATAGCATGGAAACTACATGCAAAGTGATCTAGATCATTCTTATTTCCAACTGGTCTAATTCCTTAGTGAGATCATTCAAAGAACTTTATGCTTAACTGCATTTGCTAAACTACATGCATGATAAACAAGTTCAGATATAAATAACCATCAACTTTATTCTATATAGAAAATAAACAAATTAGGTCAAAGAGCATCATTAATAACAAACTCCCACTAAACTATGGGATCAAAAAAGTGACTGGCACTCATGTGAGTAATGTGCTCATGAAAAACTTCAGGTGATAAATCTTTGGTCAATGGATCTGCCACCATAGAGTTTGTTCTATGTGTTCTATCACAATTTGACCATTCTGAACTCTTTCACAACTAGAAAATTTGCATCTACATGCTTTGACTTTGTATTGCTTCTGTTATTGTTGGAATACATCAATGTCGACTTATTGTCACAAAATAATTTTAGTGGTCTTCCTATGTTTACCACTATCTGCATCCTAGTGACAAATTTTCGCATCCATATTTCATGATTGGATGCCTCATAACATGCTATAAACTTTGCGGCCATGGTAGAAGAAGCCATAAATGTTTGTTTAACACTTTTCCAAGATACAGCTCCTCCAGCCAACATGAAGATATAGCCTGAAGTGGATCGCAAAGTGTCTTGGCATCCAACATAATCGGAATAAGAATACTCAATGATCTCTAAACTTCTGATCTCCGATAAGTGAGCATATAATCTTTTATTCTTTACAAATACCTCATAACTCGTTTGGCTGCTTTCCAATGATTCAACCCCAAGTTGCTCAATATCTACCTAACACTCCAACTATGAATGCAACATCTGGTCACATACATACTTGAGCATACATTAGACTTCCAATAACCGATGCATAGGGAATCTACTATATCTCCTTACTCTTGAGTATGGTTTTGGGGCATTGACCTAAATGAAATTTATCACCTTCAACGATAGGGGTATCTCCTAGTGCACAATCTTTCATGCCAATCTACTCAAAATCTTTTCAATTAAGTTCTTTTGTGAGAATCTCAAAATACCTTGAGAACGATCTCGCAGTATTTCAGTTCCTAATACAAAAGAAGCATCACCAAGATCCTTCATCTCAAAATTCTTTTTGAGAAACTTCTTAGTGTCATGCAATAAACCTACATCATTACTTGCTATGAGTATGTCATCGACATATAACACCAAAAGATAGATTTACTCCCACTGAACTTGTGATATACACAATCTTCCACTATATTCACCTCAAACCCAAAGAAGGTAATTGTTTCATGGAATTTGGGATACCATTGACGAGAGGCTTGCTTGAGACCATAGATGGATTTCTTCAATTCGCATACCATAAACTTTGAATTACCAGACACAAAGTTTCCTAGTTGCACCATATAAATCATCTCATCAATGTTTCCATTGAGAAATGCAGTTTTTACATCCATCTGATGTAGCTCTAAATCAAAGTGAGCTACAAGTGTCAGGATTAGCTTGAAAGAGTCTTTGATGAAACTGGAAAGAGAGTCTCTTTGTAATCAATGTCTTCCTTTTAAGTAAAACTCTTTGCAACAAGACGAGCCTTATATCTTTCCATTTTGTCTTGTGAATCCCTTTTGGTTTTAAATATCCATTTCAACTTATGGGTTTCATTCCTGATGGCAATTCGACAAGCTTACAAACATCATTTTCTTTCATGGATTTTATTTCCTCTTCCATAGCATTTATCCACTTATGAGAGTTAGAACATTGTAGTACTTGTGGGAAGTTGATTGGATCATCTTCCATTACACCTATATCATAAATAATCATCTGGAATTGCACTTCTTCTCTCTCTAGTAGATCTTCGTAGTGGCAGTTCTTGAGGTTGTTGAGTTTGAACTTCAGGTTCAATAACAAGGACTATAGTGTTGTCTTGTTCAATATTTGGTTCAATAGTGAAGTCAGAAATAGGAGCCTCAACACCATCTATAACCACATTAGGAAAAGAAACTAATTTCTCTTCAAAGACAACTTTCCTTATGTTATCTTCCCCCACAAACTCAACATCTTCAAGAAATCTGGCATTTTCTGTCTCAAACAATGATCTAGAAGTGAGATCATAAAACTTGAAACCTCGAGAACGCTCGGAATACCCAACAAAATAGCAGCTAATAATTCTTGAGTCCAATTTTCTTTTATTAGGCCTATATGGCCTAGCCTCAGCTGGACAACCCCAGATGTGAAGATGCCTAATACTAGGCTTCTTTCCTGTCCACAGCTCAAAAGGGGTTTTAGCTATTGCTTTACTAGGTACCCTATTGAGGATATATGTTGCAATCTTTAGTGTCTTACCCTAGAGAGATCCTAGTAAAGAAGAATGACTAATCATACTTCTTACCCACATCCTTAAGTGTTCTGTTTCACCTTTCTGCCATACAATTCATGCTAGGTTTTGCAGGCATAGTGGATTGCGGAATGATTCCACATTCCTCTAGGTATTTGGCAAAGGGCCCTAGACGTTGTTCACCTGATCCATCATATCTACTGTAGTATTCACCACCACGATCAGACTTGACAACCTTTATTTTCTTTCCGAGTTGAAGTTCAACTTCGGCTTTGAAAGATTTGGAAATGTCCAAAGATTGAGACTTCTCATGAATTAAATATAGGTACCCATATCTTGAATAGTCTTCTATGAACATAATAAAATATTGTTGTCCATTCCAAGAAGCCGTAGGGAATTAACCAGAAATGTCTGTATGTATTAGTTCTAAAACGTTTAAGCATCTGTTGGCACCTAATTTTCTTATGTTTGTCTATTTTCCTTTAATACATTCCACACAAACTTCAAAGTTACTTAAATCAAGGGAATCAATAATTCCATCTGACACAAGTCTCTGAATTCTTTGTTTAGAGATGTGACCTAAACGCTTGTCTCATAAAGTAGCAGAATTCTTATTTAGTTTACACTCTGTACCACATGAATAAGATAACAAGATCTTATTAAACGAAGTAAAGGAATCAAGCATATACAAATTATCAATTAAAGAACTGGTACCAATAAGCTTGAAATTTTGAAAAAGACTAACTTTATTATTTCCAGAAGAACAAGAAACATCAAACTTGTCCAAACTGGAAATAGAAACTAAATTTCATCTAAATGACGGTACAACAAAAGTCTCATTCAAATCCAAATAACATCAAGTTTTTAAAAGTAATCTAAAATTCCCAATAGCTTCAACTTGAACGGCTTTTCCATCGTCCACATAAATGAATCTTTTAGCATCACTTGGTGGCCGACTCAATAGGCAACTCTACATAGATATACTTATGTGAGTAGTAGCACCAGAATCTACCCATCAAGTATCTATAGGTACAGAAGCTAAATTAACAACAAAACAAAACAAACTAAAGTAAGAAATTTACCCTTCTTTACACGCCACTTGAGGTATTTGGGACAATCTTTCTTAAAGTGACCTTCCTTTTTGCAGAAAAAATAAGGATGTTTAGTAGCCTGCTTCTTGTTTTTATTCTGCTAAGATGTCCCTTCTGCAGCACCCTTAGATTTTTTTTTCTTCTTATCACGAGAGTCATTTGCCAAGTGAGCACTTTTTGTCATTTCTCTCTTAATCCTATCTTCTTCTTGCACACATTGTAAAATAAGCTCATTAATACTCCACTTATCTTTATGAGTATTATAGCTTATCTTAAACTGAATGAATTGTGCATGAAGAGAGATAAGTACTAGATGTACCGATAAATTTTCATTTATTTTGATATCCAGTGCCTTTAATTTACATGCGAGATTGGACATTTCCATAATATAATCCATTATGTTTCTATTGCCTTTATACCTCATGGAAGTTAAAGAAGTCAAAAGACTACTTGCTTCCCTTTTTTCATTTTTAGCAAAATATTTCTCAATTTGAGCAAGGAACTTTTTGGCATTTTCACTCTTCGCGATAGAACCCCAAAAAGACTCTGGAATGGAGTGTCTAATGATCATCAAACACATGCAATTTGACCGTTTCTATTTCTCAATATTAGTCGTATTCGACTGTTCCTTAGTAGAAGTAGGTTTATCAGTTCTTAATGCAAGGTCCAAATCCATACACCCGAGAAGTATCTCTAGGCTTTCCTTCCAAATTTTGAACTTTGATCCATTCAACTTAGGGATTGAACTTAGATTTCTAGATATTTGAGTAAGACCAACTGAAACAAGGAACAAGTAAATAAAGCATATACTTATAATTAATACATTATGTCATAAAATTAAACATGACAAAATAATTTTACATATATGGTGGGCCCACTTAACAAGATACCTAACACAACATTGATGTCTAGCCTTTGGACAAAAAGGCCAACTATAAATGGTACTCTCAACGTAGTAATCAAAGTACTAACAATAAAATCTGTAAAAAAAAATACCCTTTCTTTGGACCGACTAGTTTTCACATGAGCAATCCTTATAATTGTCACACACTCATTACCACATGCATACCCACAATTTGACCAAATAACTATCTTCCTTTGGGCCGATAATTATTTGCATAAATCTATGAATATGCACATCTTATATTTTAGAATTAAACTAATCTAGATAATAGAGGCTACTTTAGTAACATATTATTTTGATCAATTCAATCCAAAATATAAGACACAATAATATAATAATCTTATATATACTATTGTACATAATGGGAGAAGATCACCAAAATTATTGATAAAATTTAAATTTAAATCACCAAATTATGGATAAAATATAAATTAAATCACCAAAATTAACAATCAAATTCAAATTTAAGTCCACAAAATAATCAATCAAATTTAATTTAAATCTACAACATGATTAATTGAAATTAACTTAAAGCCATAAGTGATTAATCAAATTTAAACGAATTCATAAAAGATTAATCAAAATTTGAATTTAAAAGCAAAAGAAAATTATCAATTAAAAAAAACTAGTTTTTAATTCACAAAAGTATCAATTTAAAAACTAGATTTTAATTTACAAAATTATTAATCAAGAAAATGAAGAAACACCAGCAAGAAATTCAATAGGCAATTGACCGATACCAACTACCGACGAGACCTTTAATGAGCAATTGACCAAAAAATCATGGCCGACAAGACCCTTAATTGGCAATTAACCCAAAAATCATGGCTGGCAAGACCCTTAATCGAAAATTAACCAAAAATCCATGGTTGCCGGGACCCTTAATCAGCAATCAACCAAAAAATGAAAAAAAAAAAAAAAAGGGTTTAGAACACATGCACCAGCAATTAACCGATAGTCACCGTCGGCGACATCTGCAACACTGATTATCCGAAGGTTTTGACTGCATGTTCGTATACAAATTCCATGGTTTTTTTTTAAATAAGAAAAACTTAAAACATCTTTACCAAAATCTAGGTTGAATCACATAATCAATAGAAAATGAAAATAAACCAAAGATCTAACCATGAAATTCATGCTCTGATACCACTTGTTAGCATCATTACTTTAAATCTATATTGAATAGATTAACCCTAGGATCATTCATGTCAAATTGTCAAGAATAAATAACCTACCAGATTCCATTGAGAAATTAATGATAACTTTAAGATGATGATAACTTGATGACAATATGTCTTCCTCAATCAAAACTCCAAATGCCCTTAGTGAGATCTCTCTCTAGATGAGATTCAAGAAAGACTGAGTGCTTATTGTTTTGGTATATCGGGGACTATAGCCCTAAGGTCTCTTTATATACTAGTTTAATTAGGGTTCCCATTAAACCCTAATTAATCTAGAAATAGGCTTCTACCCCCAATTGGGAATCTAGGGCCTTTAATTAAATAGATCACATAATAAGGCCCAATTTGATCAAATATTAATCCACATACATAGCTCATATTTAATTATATGTATTTTAATCTAAAATACATCTAACTACTAAACCTTAATTTATAAAATTGCGATGGCGCCGCGACTCTATGTTGCAGCACTGCGACGTTGTCGCACATACACGCAATGAACACCACAGAACGTTGTGGCGTTGCTAGGTAGCACAGTGATGCCAAGGCCTTTCTCCAAAGATCTTCTTCTTGGAAAAAAGCACCGCGGTGGTGCCTAGGTGGCCCCACATCGCCGTAACTTCAGAGGCATTTCTGTCATTTTGTTTCCTTCTTTCCCGGTTGATGCAATTAGACTCCATTTTGGTCCATTTTTGCTCCAGTTCAGCTCTAATGTCTAGTTCTACCTATTAGGTGCTCGAAACCTACAAAATAATCAAATAAATGCATAAAACCAAGGAACAATCTTAAATTAAGCAGAGCAAGATAGCACATTTGCGGTGCTATCAACGCCATGTAGTATTACCACCTAGGATGGGCTAGCTTAAGAGTTCTTAAATAAATTCTTTGCTCTAGCAAAGTCGACGGGGCTCAGAACTGAGATAGGTATTAATCCATTGAAAACACGTTGACTAACTTGAAAATCTTTTTGATGATCATTCAATAAAGAATAAGCACAATAGCATTGAAAAACATATTATTCAAGAACATCCATGAAAAGTACTAAACCATTATAATAAATCCATAATTAAATCATCCAACACCCTAAAACAATGAGTTTAACCACACATAGCCATCAAATACATATTTACATATGAGTTCTTAAGCATGAAAGTAAACGGAAAAGAGAAACTTAGGAAGAAGAGCTCTCGAATTGCTACTCCACGTTGCACTCCTTCGATCTTCACTTGATGGTAGCAAACTCACACCTTTTAGGCTCTCTTTTCTCTCTAATTTCTTGTGCCTTCATTTTGGGACTCTCTTGTGTATTTTCTTGATGTCTAGAGTTGCTGAGAACCCCTCAATATATGGAAGTGACCACCCAAAATCCTTTCCAGAAATAAAGATTTTTCAAATTAGGAAGAGCACAGCGACACTCTTAGACAACGTTACAACGCTCTAAACTGCATAAATTTTTTAATGTAACAGTTCCAAACTTTCGACTGAACTGGATCAATACCAATGTAGAGCTCTAAACTTCAAGAAAAAAAAAAAGAGGCAAAATATCAAATAAAAGTGCAAAATTTTTTTATGTGTTGGAGAAAAGATGGATGAAGAATGGATGAAGAAATTCATGCTTGGATGGAGATCATGAGGAGCCTTTTTATAGATCCCAAGAGGTGGTGGTGATTGTTGAAGATAGGGAGGCCATGGGCTGCCCTAATTTGCAAGATTAGAGGACAAAATCTCGAAATCAAATCCCCAATCAGATCTGAAAATTTAATTATGTTGTGGCAGAT
Source organism: Citrullus amarus (assembly GCA_033088355.1). Lineage (NCBI taxonomy): Eukaryota > Viridiplantae > Streptophyta > Magnoliopsida > Cucurbitales > Cucurbitaceae > Citrullus > Citrullus amarus. The sequence continues at coordinate 12,082,734 of CM065548.1, forward strand.
TGCTATAGCAATCCGTTTTAATGCTGCAGCAATTTGAAATCAACAAATTTTCTGCAACAATACACCAAAATTAAAAAGAATTTTGCCAAATTCACTCTTTTTTCACATTTAAGACTTAACATGCCATCTATGAATTATTTGCTATTATTTTTATCTTGAGTTTCCTATGAAAAGGACTAAATGTATGAAATTTCCATAAAAAATCTTACATTTAGAAGCTAAATAATTCTAAAAAATGAGAATTATCAAGTAACTTCAAGTAGAATAAAGGTAAACAATTGTTTGAAACCTGGGAGAGATATAAGGATCTCCTACGAAGATGTCCACAACATGAATATCCAAATTGGCTCCAGATCCAACTATTCTATAATGGTCTGTCCAGTACAACGAAGTCCATCTTGGATGTAGGTGTAAGTGGGTCAATTTTTTTTCCAAAACTGCAGATGAGGCTTGTTCCTTGTTGGAAGACATGGCCACGACGAGCTATAATTGGCCATTTGAGATATCAACCACAAGAGTCGTTGGTTTACAAGGATGATAAGGTAGCTGCAGTAAAGGCACAAATGGCCACCTTGACTAACACTCTTAGTAAAGTTATTGTTTTAGGTAATCGACAGTCTATAGGCAGTGGCTAATGTTCGTTCGATGTTGGAGGATCTTGAGGTGCGACAAGTTAACTATGCGCACAGAAGTCAAGGCCAGCATGGGTACCACGCTTATAGTTAAAAAAAAAAAAAAAATTGTCATCTCATTACCACCTAGTTTTGCACTTTCATGAAAATTTCTCTTATATGCTAACATTGGGAATGATTTGCAACCTCCTCTAAGTTCTGGTCAATGGCCTAAAAAGAAGCCATCTTTAGAGGAGCTTTGACTGACTTTATTAAAGAGTAAAGACATAGGATGAATTAGCTAAAGAAAACCGTGGTAAGTCATGGGAATTTCATTCAATACATTGAGACTCAAGCCACAACTATTAATGTTATGTAGAAAGGGAGAGTCCTCTAACAACTCCAAAGGTACTCAACAGAAGCAGTGAAAAGCGGTGACTCTTTGAAGTGGCAAACCATTAGCAAGTCCGACTGCAGAAGCTGAGACTGAAGGGGTTGACATCGAAAGAGAGAAGACTGAAAAAGAAAAAGATGAAGAGGAAAAGATTAAGGAGAGAGAGAAGGATTGACCTACAGTCACTAATTAAGGAAAGTATTTGATCCTACCTTTGTTATTCCCTCTAAAATTACTTATCCTCGAATATTTAGAAATAAAAATTTATAACCTCAATTTTCAAAGTTTTTAGAAATTTCTTAAAAATTGCACATCAATATTCCTTTTGCTAAGGCTATTGATTAGATGCCTAATTACATTAAATTTATGAAGGATGTGCTTTCAAGAAAGAAAAAGTTCGAGAAGTTCGAAATTGTGAGTTTGACGGAGGAGTGAAGTGTGCTACTACAGAAGAAACTACCCTAAAGTTTAAAGATCCAAGGAGTTTTACTATCCATTGTAATATTGGTAGTTTGTATGTTTCTCGTGCATTGTGTGATTTGGACGCATCGATTAATCTTATGCTTTTGTCTGTTTATAGAAAGCTTGGGCTTGGAGAAGTGCAATCAACTACCATCTTGTTACAGTTGGCTGACCGTTCTCTCACATACTCCCGTGATATTGTGGAGGATGTGTTAGGCAAATTTGACAAGTTCATTTTTCCTACAGACTTTGTGGTTTTCGATATGGAGGAGGAAGTTGAGATTTCAATCATCCTGGGGAGGTCATTCCTGGCCACTGATAGGGCTTTGATCCACGTGCAAGACGGTAAGTTGACTTTTAGGGTAAATGATAAGTAGGTAACTTACAACATTTATTGTTCCTTAAAGCATCATGACGAGGTAAGCCAGTATTATAAGGTCTAGAGAATGTTGAAGACCATGTTGCACGCGACGATATTTTTATCTCCTCTGATTCTCCTAGAAAATGTGTTGTGAATGAAGACTATTTTTCTGTGAATTTTAAGCTTGCGAAATCTGATTCTACTAATGTTTCTGATTCTAACAAGTATTCTAAAAATGGTTATTTTATGTCTACTAGTTCTTCTTCTAGTTTTTATTGTTTTGGTAAAAAGTTTGACTCTGATCTTAGAAATTATTATGAAAATCTGTGGTTGAAAAATGTGAATGATGAGTTTGGTGGCAATTTTATTTCTGTTGGTTATTTATGTAAGTGCCCGTGCTGGCGAGAACTTTTTGTCCCAAGTGGTTTAAAGAGTGGAATAGTGAAACCACCATGGGATTCTGCATGACCTGTGAGCCCCATATAGCTAAAAGACATTAAATTTAGAGCTTCTTGGGAGGCAACCCAAGCTTTTAATAGTTTTTTTTGTTTTTATTTGTTAGGTAGGTAGCCACTAGAATGTGTATTGATTTATGGTGCCTCAAGCATGTATTATTTTTTAGGTGATCTCTTCACACAGAATGCAGATTCACAGGCTTGATATATTAGTTCCACTATTTTTTCCAGGCCGGTATCGTTCACTTCTTATGTGCTTTAGTTGTTTTTATAACATTGAGGGCAATGCTAGCTTCTAAGTTTAGGGTGGGGGATTGTTCTTTTGTGTTTTTGCTGTTTGATCTTGTTATGCATGTTAATTAGGAAAAAAATATGAATTATGCATGTTAATTAAGTTGAAAAGTACCTAGAAGCCATAAGCGCAAACACATTGAACGCAAATATCTTCTCATCAGAGAGATTGTGCAAAGAGGTGACGTAATCATTAAGCATATTGTGTCAGAGCACAACACTGTTGATCTGTTTACAAAGGCCCTCATGACTAAAGTATTTGAGGGTTACCTAATGAGTTTAGGACTTTAAGTTTTGTAAACTAAAACAAGTGGGAGAAAGCTACTAGGTATGTGATGCCCTAGTTTATTATATTTATATGTTTTTCTCTTTAAACTTAACATTATGTATATATACCATTGAAGTTTTAGTCCAAGTGGGAGGTTGTTGGGTTTTATGTCCTAAAACTCGTGGTTTGTAAACTTTGGAACATATTCTCAATAAAGTTGTTACCGAGATTTATTCAGTAAAGATGTTGTTGAATAAGTGAATTGCATTTATTAAATTCAATAAACTAAGAACCCTGGCTATATTTTAAATACTTAGACTTTATGTGTAGACATAAAAATGGATCAAGTTTAGGTAATAGCCAAAACGGTGTATAGTGTGAGGATAAGGTTGGGTACCTTATCCTGGGGACACTATAGATGCAGCCCACTTTGTACTTGATACAAACGATGTGATTCTATATCATTCATGTAGAGACATGAGAGGGTATCATATGCGATGCGTTTGCATAAGACCAGACCATGAAATAATCACTTTTACTTTATAACGTCGTTTACTGTTAAAACTGATTATTTCAACATGATGACCAAGGTAATGCGATCTTAATCCTGAGCTAGCTAACTATGAACTCCTATATATTTGGAATTATTCTTTAATCTGCATGGGTGAGAGTGGCCCGAGTTCGCTGACTCAATAAGGCTATCATTTTAGGAATAAGACTAGGTAGATAACTGGCGGCATAATCTTGTGAGATGGAATTCACTCTTACCTAATTCAAGGTTAGTAGAGAAGTTGTTCCCTTAAGTGCTAACTCTGAGTCTTAAACAGGGGCCCCACACTCTCATTGGACCGAGAGGGACTCGGTTTGATGGTTGGATTACAAACCAATTGTTCATTAGAGGATTAGTGAATTTAAGAAACGAGATATAATTACAAGGGTAAAACGATAATTTTTACCCAGTTGGAATTACAAACAACTTGTGAATGATTGACTTACTAATCATGGTTATATCAAGTGGATAGAAATATATCTACAGTGAGAAGAGTGCAATTATTGGGCTATAGTGAAGTGTCCTAATAGTTAACGAATGTTAATTAAGTAGGTTAAAGAGTTTAGCTGGTTAATTTCGGATCATTGGAGCTCATGATATGTAAGTTCATTAGGTCCTTTTATTAGCTCATGGACTAAACCTTAGAGCAGTATGATAAAAGAATTTGAAATCATTCAAATTTCGTTTAAGGAGTAAGATTTACGGTTTGATCGTTTTAATTATGAAGTAAACGAACATGGAGAGTTGGAAATATTTAAATGTGATTTAAATATTAATCAGATGAATAGAGATTCATCGGGTTGGAAATTGACGGGATAAGTGGTTAAATTATTAATTTAATATAATTCATTATTATTTAAATTAATTTTATATTAAATTAATACTATTTAAAATTAATTATTACAATTAATTTTAGAAATTGGAAATTAAAAAATCCATTTTTGGATTTATGAAATTGAAAAATTGATTTTAGTGGTTCTTATCATTTCTTGCATGGTTGAAGTAGGAGGTGGTTTCCTCTCCTTCTTCCTTAAACCTCCTTCTTACACCACTTAATCCAACATCTTAATCAACAAATTTGGTGTCAATTTGCATGGTTTCTTCTTTAAATAGAAGAAAGAAATTTAGAAGAAAGGTTAATCTTCTTGGTGAATTTTTCTGAAAAATCTCACTTACTCAAAAACTCTCCAAGTTGTCTTTTCTTCTCATATTTGCTTCAAATTCATCACAATTTGGATCCCACAATCCGTTCTAAGGCCAAAGAATAACAAGGAAGATATTTGTGGTAGTCCACGAAGTGTTCGTGATCAAAATCTTGGAGAAAATCGACTCAATTTTGAGCTACAACAAGTAAGTGATAATCTTTTTTTTTTTTTTTTTGGTTTTGGAAACAAGCATGTTTAATCCTAAAAATTGATGTAGTTAGAGTGCTTGAAATCCTAATTGCTTCTGCATTTATATTCCTAACTCCTTCAAGGGTATCCTGTATAAAGAATTTGTATAAGACCGGACCACGAAATGATTAATCTCTCTTTATAACACCGTTGATTGAAGAGATTAACTTTTCATAGGATAACCATAAGTAACTCGATCTCAATCATGAGTGAGTTATGGACTCCTGTCTATGAAGACAATCTTTTGATTTGTATGGGTGAGAGTGACTTGTGGCGCCGACTCAATAAGCTTACCATTTTGGGAATTTGTCCGAGTAGGGAGCTAGAAACATATACTTGCAAGGTGGAGTTTACTTCTTATTGTCCTCGAGGAAAGTAGATAAATTGCTCCCTTAAGTGCTGATTTTGGGTCTTCAACAAGGGGCCCCTCCCTCTCATTAGTGCCCGAGAGGGATTTGTTTATGGTAGGACTATAAATAGGTTGTTCATTAGAGGATCAGTGGAACTTAAAGAGAAAGAAGTAATTATAGGGGTAAAACGATAATTTTGACCTAGTTGTAATTACAAGTAATTTGTGAAGGATCGGCTTATTGATGATTGGTTATATTTATGGACACAAAAATATATCTACAGTGTAAAGAGTGCAGCTGTGGGTTCTTAGTGGAGTGACCCACAATTAATGAATGTTGATTTAATTGATTAAAGAGTTTAATGAATTTAATCTCGAATCATTAGATCTTTTAATCTGTAGGTTATTAGATCCCCTGCTAGCTCACTAAAGTTAAAACAAGATCAATTAATTTTGAAATAATTTGAATTGTTCAATTTATTTAAGGAAATCTTATATTAATAAGGATTAATATAAAAGTGTAATGTATTATGTTACATTACAGTATATAGTTAATTGTAAATATGATTTATAATTAAAACTATATAATATGAGAGAATAATATTTGAATAAGATTCGAATATTAATTTAATATGAATTGGATTCATATTAAAACTATAAGAGAGAAATTTATAGTTTTATATGATTTAAATGCATTATCAATAAATATATGATATTAATTAATTAATTAATATTATTTATTTAATTATTTATATTGAATTTGATTTAATATATATTTATTTTTAATTTAAATAAATAATATTACTATTTTTTAAGTTAAGGAAATTAACTCCCCTGCAGTTGGCAAAGGAGTGGTACCAGGAGAGAGGGGAAGTTATCCCCTCACATAAAAACTGTTCTTCTTATTCTGCATTTGATACAGAAAGCATAGAGAAAAAAACAGTTTTTTTTTTTTCTTTTTTCAATTCTGTTACACTTGTTCGTTTGAATTTCTATTCTAATTAAATTGAATTTCTTAGCTCGTTGCACAAAAATAGATTTATCATTTTCGTACAAGGATGCGTCGAGAATTACTCAAGTGTGATCATGATTAAGCAAGTTTTCCTATAAAAATTCAAGTATAAGCATTTATAGGTTTCCTGGTGAGTCCAGGGTCGAACGCAGAGATTTGTAATAACTAGGCGTTAAGAATAAATGCATGACTATGCGGTGACTGTACATGTAAATATGTGCATTTGTTGATTATATGTGTCTAAACTATACAAAAAGAATGAAAAGAATTTCCTACTACTAATAATGAGGTGGACGCGACGTTGGGTAGTCATATGTAATTTAGTGTCAGATAGCATGCGTTGAGAATGAATGGAACCATGCGATAGAGGTAGAGTTGAACGCAAGAGCTAGTTGTTACCTAAACTTTCTAAGTACAATTACATACCTACAAACTGCGTGTGTGAATCCATCTCTCGATGTTTCGACGGCACATTTATCTTATCTCTAAGACGCATGGTAAGTTTGTGTTGGCAAAAGATGAACTACATCTCTGCAACTCATCTAGTCTTAATTAATGCTAAAGATTAACTATCCACTCTCTCAAGCTCGACAGTCATGCTTACTACATTTGTTTGTCAGACAAAGTTATGCAAGCTAAAAATATGCATTAATCAAGATGTAACATACTCAGAATTGCTCAAGAAAAACTAACTTTTAACATTTAACTCTTTTAGCATTTAGAAAACATGGTGTAAAGTATTTAATACGGAAATAGATGAAAGATGATAGTCAATCAAACTCATATTAAGACAATAAATCATTCTCTCGAATGTCATTAACAAAATATAAGCAAGAAGGAGAGAAATGGAAATAAAACAGAAATGAAGAACGCCAAGCCGCCACTGGCAACGTCATGCTTCATGGAGGCCTGAGATGGTTGCTATCTGATACATATATTCCATAGGGTGGAGATTCTCACTCACTGGGAGACGACTCTGAAGGTGCTCAGAATCCTTCTCTCAGAAGAGCTCAAAATGGAGGCTGGTTATGGTGAAGGAGAAATAGTGCAGAGCTTTCGCCTCTTGAACTGGTCTCTCCTCCTCAATGGAGAAGCTTTGGGCTATTTATAGGAGTCGAAAAGTTGAAACTCATGATGACCTGACACCTTTACATTAAATTCCATGCCCTGCTGCGCAGACTTTTCAACACGTCGGCCCATTTGTTCTGCCATATTCTGATAGCGTGTTATCCTTTTGCATATTGACATGACAGCTTTTGGCCATGCGTCTGTATCTACTTTTTCTCGACGCATGGTCTCAACGCATGGTCTCAACGTCTAGGCTCGACGCATGGGTTTCTACTTGTTCTCGCAGCAGCTTCGTCTCTTCGTACTTTGCGCTTCTTTCCTTCTTAACCCTGCGTTAGGAACAGAAAAGCTCATCGTTTTTCAGGTATTTTCTTTTGTAAGTAGTGCCAACGCATGGTGATACATTTTTCATCATTCAACTACCAAAATCATGCGTTTAGCTCCAAAGTTACTGTAATTAAATCAAATAGTGATTATAATAACTTGTATTTCTTACACTCTCAATTCTATCTTAGAGAAAAAAAAATTTCTCAAAAGTTTTAATTCCCTGCAAAAAGAAAGGATCCCACCATTCTATTGATTCCCTCTGAGATATAACTTGGTTGCCCAATGGTGGTGTTCTCAGTTGCCTAACGGTGGTGTTCATGATCTGAGAGTTTGTATCAACGAAATTCAAGAAGTACAGAAGAATCATTCTTCATACCAAAAAGGTATTTATTTAAATTCCCTTATATAGTATGTTTAGCTTTAGATTTCTGTAAATCAATTAGATTTTCTCATCCCAATTCAAAGACAAATAGCAATAAAACGATTCCGCATTGGGATTCAATCCCTTCAACATGATGTTGTGCTTAAATGTGAGAAATTCTATGAGTATGATGCTAATTATGATTGCCTATGATTTATTCTGGATTACATGTTAAATAGGAAGACATAGTCCTAAGTTAATCTAGTAATGAAAAACTAATTTGGAAATAGGAAGACATAGTCTTGAGTTAAGTTATATTAAAGTCCCTCTTTGAACCCCTTGCATATCTGAGCACGTAGCCATGTTTGTTTGAGTTTCTAATGGTGAGACATGAATTATTTGAATTAATCCAGTTGTCACCTCAAAAGGTCCTAAAATGAGATAGAAAATTCTTTATGTATTATGCAGTTTTGTTACTAGATTAAGTGAAAAAGGAAAAAGAAAGAAAAAGAAAGAAAGAAAACAATTTTTGCAGAAGATCTCCTCCTTCCTTTGAATGCATGTTTAGGAAGTGAGTAAATTTAAGCACTTCAACTAAGACACTGCTCGTAGTTGATTATCTCCATGCAGCCCATAGTTGGCAAGTCAAAACGAAGGTAATGTTTCTTGAGAAGTTCTTTTTTTTTTTTTTTTTTTTTTGTCTGAAAAAGAAAAGAGAAATAAAATATCAATCTAGTTGTCTTTTTTTTGCACAAATGATAAAAATTAAAATTAAAAAAAAAATTCTAACAAGTTTCACTAAACCAGAGTAGAGGGAAAACTAAAAAGGTTCATTTAAAATCACGATAAGCTAGACAGGACTTGAATGAAAAGGCCTGCACACATACATGTAAGGGATGACAAGATTGGACCTCAAAATCTTTTTAACAATGGATGTGTTTGGAATATTTTTGCTTATGGATCTAGCATGTAATTTTTGGATGATAAGGTTTGAGTTATTTGCATGCTTGTTCTAGATTTCCCTACGGTCTTGTTCTTTCTTTGCTCGGGACTAATAAATTTCTAAGTTGGGCTAGTGAAATGCACCTCAAAAGTGCATTCTTAGGTTTAGATTTTTGTTTGTTTTATTGCATAAATGAGTTCTTTGATGATTTATTCATCTATTTTGTAGGAAACAAGCAATTGGAGTAGAATCGAGCCAAATTTGGAGTGAAAGGAGCAAAATACCCCTTAGAAATGCCAAAATTTTACCTAGGAAAAAGAATAAGGGAAAATAAGGCTTAAAAATGTAGAGCAGAGGCAACATGGCGTCACAAACCCAAGAGGTTTTTTACAGATTTTCTGTTGTTCGTCATCTTTTGTACGTCATTAAAAGCTTATGACTTCTGTCCAATTTTGTTTGTGCGACATGGAAAGGTGATGCGCACTTTAAGTGTTAACTGCAAGTGTACGAGTCAAGTTATAATATAAAACGGTAAAGTCCGAATATCGTTCCACTGAGGATCCAATTGTGAAGGTTTATGTTACTTAGCTATTCTAGAATTCAATCAATTTTATTTGAGGATTGGAATTAAAGTTGTGAATTTTGGAAAATATAAACTAAATAAGGAAAACAAATAAAGTAAGAAACATAAGAGTCAAAGAGAGTTCTAGGGTAATGAATCCTTGTTTACTTCATCATGCAATATTCTAGGGTTCATGGATTCTATTGTAATTCATATGCTTAAATCTAGAAACTTAATTCCAAGTTATTTTCTCTCAAAAACAACATTTTCTCATGCAATTCAATTGATTACTAATCTCTTGAAATCAATACAAATTACATGACATTAAGAATAGTCTTTATCAACTTTCATTGTTAACCTAACTATTTTTATGGTAGATTAAAAACAATTCTTTGTTATAAATCTAGTTAAACATACAATCTTTCATGGTCATTCAACAAGAGTTAAGCACAATAACAAAGAATAACATAATCATTACAACAAAACCACGAGAAGTCTACAATATCAACATGAATTCATAAACAATTCATCAAAACCCTAAAACTAAAGAGTTTAGCCACTCATAGCTTGAAGCAACATGTTCAAACAATATAAACAAAGAAAGAGTGTAAAGAAAGGGAAATTGTAAGCCCCGTACCTGACATTGTGAGAAGGCAAGTTAAGAAGAGACTATGAGACGGGGATTGAGTAGAGAAAGTTGGTCGAGTTGTGTGGGAGCAAAAGTGCCTAAGTGTTGGCCATGCGTTGGTGGGGCTATGCTTTGAGAGTATGTCTGAGGCTTGACGAGAATAGCCACTGGTAGCTATGCGTTGAAGAAGGTAGCTCGGCATGGACGCAGATGTGAAGGAAAGGGGGTGCGATATGCGTTGAAGGTCACTATGCGTTGAAGGCCACTATGCGTTGAAGGCTACTATGCGTTAGAAGGTTAGTACAGCTATGCGTTGGAGAGAAGGTATATATATATGAGTGGACTGAGAATTCAATAATTTTAATCACATTTCAGAGCTCGAGTTGATCCCATTTTGAAGCTAAACAACGAAGGAAGGTAGAAGAAGGTGTTTATGTTGGTTTGGGGTGGAATCTCATCATTTTCCTGGAGGAACTAAAGCTGGAACGGAGAGTTCGGCTGGTGTTACTTAATCTGAGTATCGTTCAGTGTTTGGAGAAGAACGAACTGTGGAAACTGTGGCTAGGGTCGAAATTTTGAGGTTAGTAAGTTAACTCGATTCTAGCAATTTTCATGAAGGATACTTGAGCCGAATTTGAGTAAATCTGTGTTAAACTCCAGGTAGAAGAGATCGAAGCTGAATTGCTAGACGATTAGGAGCAATTCGGGGTTGTTTGAGAATATCTCTCAAACAAAGAGGAGTTTCATTATGAGACTTTGAGGTAAGATAAAGGACTTATTTCTTTACAAGTTTATAGAAGAAAAAAAATTCTGAATTTGGCTGGAATGCGATGTTTAGCAGGTTAAAAAAAAAGTTAGAAGGGAAAGAAGAAAACAGTGGCCATTAGGTGTCGCTAAGACAGTGGTATCGCTGAAAGAGCTAGAGACTGAGCAGTGAAGCGATTGTCGCTGGTAACGCAAAGGGCTTTGCGTCTCATAACTCTCGCTGAAGTCTCGCTGGGTGTCGCTCCTCAGGTAATCTCGCTAGTCTCGTTCATTTCGGTCTCGCTAGTGCAGTGTCCTGTTGTTTGATTTCGCTGGTAATCTCGCTAGTGACATAGAGTATCACTAATTGTGAATATTTTGGGAAAAAGAGAGTTCGGTGATGGAACGAGTATAGAGTCTAATTATGTATACTTAATGATCATAGAAATAACGTCCAAGGAAACTTAACGTGAGAAATGTGTATTTTCAGGCCAAGAAGAGCTCGGGAAGGCATATAATCCGCTCAGAGCCAGGACAAGTAGTGAGTGACTTCCTATTTTATATAATGGTTACTCTTAGCATGGTTACTTAGTAATGGGTGAGTAGAAACTATCGTATGGGTAGCTATTGAACATTTGTGTTGTGCTGTTAAGTTTAAAGGATGTGATACGTTTTATCTAAATGCAACCCATGGCTGAGGGACCTTGTGTGAAGGCTTATGGGGAATACGTTATATGATACTCAGTGCTGAGGGACCACGTGTGAAGGCACTTGAGTAGTTGGATGAAACGGATTCCAGTGCTAAGGGACCTTGTGTGAAGGCATATGGAAATCCGATACATGATAACCAAGTGCTGAGGGACCACGAGTGAAGGCACTTGAGCAGTGGATTGGTAGGGAAACTAGTGCTGAGGGACCACATGTGAAGCACATGGGAATTTCGACACTGTGAAACTCAGTGCTGAGGGACAATATGTGAAGGCACTTGAGGGTTTGAAAATGCCGAGGGACGAAGTGTGAAGGCATTTGAATATGTGAATAATGAGAGTTTTGTACAGGAGGTTGAGTGCGTTGAGCTTCGCTCCGCCACAGCTAGGGAAGGATAATTGTATTGCTATTGTTCTATGGCATGAGTGACTTAAAAATTTTTATTTATATAAATATGTGGTAGTTACTATGACCCATATTAACTCAAGTTTAATAGTAATTAGATAAATTCAGTCACTCACTAGGCTTTAGGCTCACGCTTTCTTGTTTGTTTGTTTGTTTGTTTCAGGTAGCGAGCGTGTCCGGGACGCCTAGCCTACAAAAGATTCTCGTCTGGGCGTACCTTGGATCAGTCCTCTGGGATAGTTGTAATTACACAGTTTATGTTCATGTTTTATTGTCATACATGTTCCTTGGGGTGTAGTGAGATTTGATTTTGTAGTGTATATAAAGAACACTTGTTTGATGAGGTGTTATTCTTATGCATTGGGTTTGAGCAGTTATGTTTATCTTATGAGGTTAAGCTGGCATATAGTTAAGTCTTAATGATCTGGAGTTGATTAATGTTATAGTACAGAGGAAACGGGTGTATGCAGGTTCGCACTCACTCCTAGAGGAGAAGGGTATCTGGGAGAGGGTGTGACAGAAACTCTACTGAAAAGAGGCTCTTGATTGAGGAAACACCGTCACAATGTCCTTGGCTTTCACGTTGGAACTCTAACAGCACTACGACTCTCTCTCGAACTCTTTTGCTCTTCCTTGTAGCTAACTCACTCTTTGAACGCTCTAATAAACTTTCACTCAATTCTCTTCTTCTTGTGTCTCTTGGTCTGTAAATTCGTTATTAGGACTGCTAAAAACCCTCTTATTTATAGAGTTGGCAGCCCAAAATTTTTTTCAAAAATACAAAATCTTCAATTATGGGAAGTTGGTGCCGTGGCGCTGACCAATATGGAAAGTTGGCTCCACCGCACTGTTGGATGGCGCCGCCGCGCTGACCGTCATGGAAAGCCACCCTCAGTCGCCACCGCGCTGTTACATAGTCTTATTCAAATATTTATCTCTCATAATATAAAGAATAATTTGAATCTTATTCAAAATTAACTTTATATTATAATGTGTCTGTACACATTATATTAATTGTATCATTACAATTTATTCCCTTATTAAATTTGAACAATTCAAATTAATCCAAAATTAGCTAATTCTTATTTAACCCTTAAGGAACTAGCAATGAGATCTTATGAACCTACAAATTAGAAGCTCCATTGATAGGAAATTAATAAATTAAACTATTTAATTAAATTAATCAATATTCATTAACTGCTGGTCATTCCACTAAAGACCTACTGCTGCACTCTTCACATTATAGATATATTTCTGTGTTCACAGATTTAACCAATCAACAGCAAGTCGACCTTTCACAATTGCCCACAACTACAATTGGGTCAAATTACTATTATACCCCTATAGTTACATCTAGCTTCTTAAGTACCACTAATTCCTCTAATGAACAAACCGTTTATAGTTCAACTATAAACCAACCTTTTTGAACCAATGAGAGGGTGAGACCTCATTATTCAAGCCCTGGAATTAGCCTTTAAGGGAGCAATTTATCTACTTACCCAAAAGATGGGAAGCAGTGAATTCAATTCACTTGTAAAGATATGTTCTTAGCTCTCTACTTAGACAAATCCCCAAAATGCTAGACTTATTGAATGAATGATCTAGTTACTCTCACCCATATAGATCAAAGGATTTTCCTTATAAACAAAAGTTCATAACTCACTCAAGAGTAAGGTCGAGTCTCCTATGGTAGGTCGAGTCTCCTATGGTCATCCTATGAAATGTTAATTCCTTCAAATAACGGCGTTATAAAGAGAAAGTAAACATTTCGCGGTCCGGTCTTATACAAACTCTATAAGATACCCCCACGCACATGTCTTCACATGAACAATTAGGATCATATCGTTTGTAACACTTTACAACTCTTGTAATACAAAGTGGATTGTATCTATAGTGTCATCAGGATAAGGTACCTAACCTTATCCCTATACTACAAACCTTTTTGGTTATTACTTAACCATGATCCAACCTTATATGTCAACCACATACATGTTTCAGTCTACATAAAATAACCTCGAGTCTTAGTTTATTGGATTGAGTTAATGCAAACAGAAAGTCGAATAAAATAGCTCATTATTTTATTGAATAAATAATTTATAATTACAAGCTTACAAACTACAACAACCGAAGAGATTTAGGACACCAATCCCAATAATTTGAAGGAGAGTTCGACTTAGGACCACTTAGGGTTTTCCATAGAGGCCAAGAGGCTATCGTTCAAAGAGGATTTTCAGAGCTTAATCAAGGAGTTGATTGAAGTTGGATTAAGAAGAAGATGTTGATGCATTATCGGCAACAGATTGATCAACGACTAATTTTTTCCTCTTTAATTTCTTTCTTTATATCTCTGTACAACATGTTTAGGGCTTATATTTTGGACATGAGTGGCTAAATTATTTCATAATTCTAGGGTTTGATTGATTTCGATATTGTTTATGGGTGGTTCTTGATTATTCCAATTAATAGATTGTTTTTGGATTTTTATCATGTTTGCGCTTCCCAATTGAATGCTTGATATCACCATTTAATTGCTTTTAGGCTTTTAAATCTGTTTGACAAATAGATTTTTAAAACTGGAACTAGCATGATAAACTGACGTTGGAATTTGCATGAGAATGATAAGAAAACGTTCGAGGCTAAGAACGAAGAGGATTAATGCTAACACTACAAGAAAATTCACCTATGTCGACGAAAATCATGCCAACGTCATAAAAATTTGTCAACAAAATGTGGCTCTACCGATGGTTAGAAGCCCCATCGGCAATAACCCTCTCTACCGACCAAAAAAATATGAGCGTCGGCAGAGAGAGTCATATGTTGACGCTATTATATTTACCCATTGGCAGAGAGGGGCATTTGCCGACGCTATTATATTTATCCTCGACATATGAAGGAAACCATGCTGACGCCATAAAAGTTCGTGCCTTTGCCGACTATGTATTGCATGCCGTCAGCATAGGGTGGGATTTGCCAACACCATAAGTGAGGCGTCGGCAGTTTTAAAAACAAAACCTAATTTTATTTCCCCTTCCCTATTCCCAAATTTTTGTTTACCACCGCCCTTTCCCTCTTCTCCCTCTTCCTTTCCCTCTCCCTCTATTCCCTCCCTTATTTTGGACTTCCCTTTATCTCATTCTCCCCTATTTTTGATTTTCCTCTCCCTCCCCCTTATTTTTGATTTTCCTCGCTCTCACTCTCACTCTCAACCGCACACTGCCCATAACCGCTGCTAGCTCGCTCGCTTTCACCATTGCCAGTTCGCTTGCTATCGCTATTGTTACTCACCCTCATTTTGATATGTTCTTTTTTGGTTGTCAAGAAATGGAATCGAAATGAGCAATGTACGAACAATTCATCATTAATTGGTGTCGTTTTTTAGATTTTCATTATGATTTGAACCATAGTGACTTCATAATCATCTACTTTTAGTTTCTATGTTGTTTTGGTTGTTGTTTGATGTGAAACTCTGTTTGCCCTAAAATCTTTCTTCATTCAAGGTACATTCAACATCACAATGGAGGTGAGGTTTCTATCTTGGGAATGGGTACAGAGAAGAGCAATCCATTTTTATTATCTATAATGCTCATTTTTGTTAGTTCATTAACAATATCTATTGGTAAAAATGTGATAATTATAACTATTGTATCTTTTGTGCTAATTTTCTAATTTCCACCTTTATTTTCTCTTGCACTTCTTTGGGTTCATTAATTTTTTTTTAGTGTTAGCTAACTCTTGAAGCTTTTGTTTGTAGCTTTAGATTAATTTTGGACTCCTTCCACCACTTTTCAACAAAGATTCAAGTCATTTTCGGTAAGCTATATGTGTTAAAACGTTGTTTAGATCAATCAATTAAGTCTTACAACCTTAGGTCAAAAACTTTATTTGTAGTTTGAAACTAGTATTAAAAGTATTCAAGTTAATTTTATAAGTTTACATGCATGTTGTTTGAGGTTTGTTGGTTTCACAATTACTTGCTTGCTCGTTTTTAGGTAAAGGCTTGAAATGGAAATTTTTGATGGCTTGCCAGTCCCTCTTGAGAAAACTGTGAGATTGAGAGAGAGAGAGAGCGAGAGAGAGAGATAGCAAGCGAGAGAGAGAGAGAGTGTGAGAGAGCGAGATTGAGAGAGAGAGAGCAAGAGAGCAAGGGAGAGAGCGAGAGAGTGAGAGCGATAGAGAGAGCGAACTCTTATCTCTCTCGCTCTCACTCTCTATCTCTCTCTCTCGCTCTCTCTCGCTCGCTCTCTAAGATATATTAAATTTGTGCTTGATACTTTTTTGTTATAATTATAATCAGTGTTTGACTTTTGTTTTTGTTGTTTATTTTCTAGAACCAACTTTCAAGCAAGCTAGAAGTCAGTCTTCACTTTTTTTTGTAATGTCTGTGTTTTGGGACCAAATTGCAAGCATAAATTTAGTATTTAGAACATTATGTAACTTTATTGTCAAACTTCTTTTTATGTATTTGGAACATTATGGCTCTAATGACTTATATGTATTACTAATTTTATGATAATTTTGAATGGATGTTGATTATTATTTGGTATAATTTGTTTGTTTTTCGGTACAAACCAAAGTAATGAACAATGGATGTAGGTTGTAAAAATAATAAGATTTTAATTAAAATTGGTATAAAGTAGGTATTTTGCAAAAAAAAGAAAAAAAAAAAGTAGCCTTATGCCGACGCCACATTGTATAATGAGCATCGACATTTCAAGGGTATGAGCGATGACACATTGTAATTGTTGGCAAAGTAGAACTACCGGCGCCAAGTATATGTTGTAGACATTGTGGGGATACGCCGACGTCGTTTTCATACTGTCGGTATCCAAGAACTACCGACACCAAGTATATGTCGGCAGCGTCTGCAACTTTTGTCAACGCGTTTTGCTAGCATTGGCATAGGTTCGACTTCACGACTACCGTTGATAGTTCCAATCAAAGCCAACGCTTCTTTTTTTTTAGCGTCGGCGTTGGATCTGCCGATGGACCTACGTCGACGGCTACATTGCGTCGATATAGGATACGCCGACGTTTTTTCCAACCTACACCGACGATTTTTGGCATTGGCAAAAGGTTGATTTCTTGTAGTGTAAGTTTATTAGTTTCAATTGCATGAAAATAGAGTTATCTTTTAGACCTTAGAAATTGGGTTGAGCTCGCAAGAGGAAACCTGGATCATAGAAGTTATATGCCTAAGTTGATACATCGATTTAATTGAAAGAAAATATTTTGAATCCATAGGACATCTTAGTCAAGTGAATCTCTAATTTGAACATTTATTTGCTTTCTTTCATTTTTATTGTTCAAAAATCATCCTGTTTGCATCCTTAAATAAAGTTAAGAGAATTGTCTAATAGCTAGTTAGATCACCCTGAGGACGATACCTAGTTTTGGGATTTATTACTTCGAAAGCATGCACTTGCGTGTTGTCAGTTTGTCAAACTAAACATTTAAGTATTTAGTCTACTTATTCGGAAAAGCCATGATAAGTTAGTTCATCTAAGTCTATTGATTATAACAAAGCATTACAACAAATTCTTATTAATAAATTAACTTAATTAGGTATGATATTGTTCCATATTAACTCCATAATAAGCATGCACACAACGAGAAGACTAGGACAAAATCAACTAGCCAAGATAGCCACACCTAAAAAAATCCATTTCTTTTTATTTAGAGTCTATCATGTAAGCTATGTAGTCATGGAAAAGCCACAAAAACATAAAATTAACCAACTCTTGTGCCACAAATGATCATTCAAGACAATTACGAATCCTTAAGTCATGCATAGTGATCATATAAGCAATCAGTACAATTGAAGTGTCAGTTCAATCAATGAAAGCTTATAAAGAACAACCACGAAGATAAACGAATACTTAGATAAATGCTGGATTTAATATTAAAGTTCAAAATCTCATGGTTATACAATTGGACTCGAACCTACTCTTGAGTACAAAACAAAAACTCTAGTTAAGCATTGTGATAATATGACTAAATTTCTCCATGGAATCAATATGGTACAATGTAAGGGAATAAAAGGGAGAGGAAATCTTAGAGATATTCCTTAGAAATCGTGCAAAAGACCGTCTAAAATACCTAAATTCGGAGAGAAAAAGATGGATATATAGGAATTCTCGTGACAGCATCAAGACACTGTCCATATTTTTTCAAAAATATAGATTATTGAGCATGATCGTCTTCATCCATCAAATTTCATAGCGCGGGATACTAGGGCAGCGTCACGGCATTGTTCTCTCGGATTTTTCTATTTTGAGGTGTTTGCAGCAAGGTCTAAACGTTGTTTAGAGCATCTTGATGCTGCCTCTTTAGGTAAAATGGTTTGGATCTTTCTCTTCATGACTCCAAATAGCCGATTTTAATTCTTGAAAAATAGGCAATAAAACACGTGAGACGACAGATCTAGTACGAAATTGAAGATGTTTAATAGCACATTTAGAGTGTTGTAAGGATTATGTTCTTAATTAAGTTCACATTAGCTCAATATACGACACATAGATTTTTTATGGTTTAACCTTCTAAAAATACTTCTCAAATAGATATTGTTAAATTACAAATTTGCATATTATGCTAAATTACTTTCAAAGAGGCATGAGCCAGCATGTTTAGATCCCTTCTCTATCATTGTTACTTTTTATTTCAAAATAATCATTTCTCTAAAATTATATTTCACCAGTTACCATAGTTGCAGACCTTGAGGAAAATGTTTGTTTAACTTTTAGAATTTTGTTTAAACCACTCCCTCAGGCACAATACTCAGAATACTACCAATTTACTATTTGTTTGACAGTGTATACTTTGCTCCTTACTTCAGACTAAACATTACTCAAAATACTACCAATTTACTATTTGTTTCACAGTGTACACTTTGCTCCTTACCTCAAACTAAACATTTTTTCTTCTAAAAGTTTTCAACTTTAGGCCACACATCTTTAGTTGATCCATATATCTATGCATATTAAGAAAATGTGAAATATGTGTAAAGAATCCCAACCAAATTCTTCTCCATATGGCCACTCATTTCAATATCTATCAAATTTAAAAGATTCCTATTTTCCTACATTTTCTTGGTACAAGTCTTATCCTATACCTTGATTTTATTAGTATATACAAATGTGAAAGATATGCAGATTTGAAATTCTAACCTTAAGGAAAGAAATACCAATTATCTTTGCTCATGTTGCTATGTTGGTTTTTTCATTTTTCTTTTGTTGGTTAAATTACAAAATTGGTTTCTATGGTTAAGAGAAAGTTAGAATTTAGTTCCTATGACTTTAAAATTTAGAATTTATTAAATAGTCTTTGAGGTTTGATAAACTTTTCATAAATACTCCCTACCATAAAAATGGGAGGATTTTATCAAATTTTAGAGATTAAATTCTAATTATAAACGATAGAGACTAAATTTCTTCAAATAAACTATTGAGACTAAACTTGTAAATTAGCATTGTTTATTTTTTATTATTATTATTTTTTCGTTATCAAACAAAACTAGAAAACAAATAAAATAATAAGTTTATAAAAATGATAATTAAATCATATAATAGAGTCCACCCACCCATGGAAGGAGATCTTAAAGCCAAATTTCCATTGAATTTATATTGTGGTTTGTAAGGAGAACACCTTGGATTTGAAGTATACTAGGTTGGCAACATATGACTGGCCACCTATTTCCTTCTAAATTGTCAATGATTCTATTCCATTAGATTTAAGAGTTTTTTTTTTTTGTTCAACATGTTGGGAGCAAAATTCGAAACTTTGACCTCCTAACTCAAATATATATATATATAGTTCAAATTACATTTTATTTAAGCATCTTTAATATTTATTAAGTCATTATATTATACTTTTAATATTAAAATTATAGTTTTATTGACCAATTAGCTTATTTCTCATGACACAAACATGTTAAAAAATAATAATAATAATATGAGTATAACCCAATTAAAATAAAACTTGTAATATTAACCTTGAAGTTATGTTCAAAATATTAAAAAATAATTGAAATAAATAATATGCTACAACCTATTCTAAAGAGAAGACAGTAAGTGTAAGATAAGAACAGATTTTTAAATCAAAAAAGAATTAATTTTGATTTAATCCTTTAAATTATTCTTAATTAAACAAACTGCTTAGCCTGAAACCAATAGTCAACTGTTTGTTTGTTCATTTCCCTAAAAAACAATTCGGTGTTTTCCATTCGATCGATCGGTAGGGTTTCGGCTTTATCTGTTCATTCTCGTTGGAGACAATTTTCGGCGGATTAGATAAAGGATCATAAGGAAGTTTGAATTTTTTCATCACCTCTATTCTTCTAGTCAAGGTTTTTCCTCTTTTTCCTTGTCGCCAACTCTTTTTCTGCCTACTTTACTTATTTTTTCTTCTTACTTCGCGAATCCGGAACTCTTTCCTTGCAGGGATTTACTTTTGTATGAATTCCAAATTGCATACTTTTAATTTTAGGTGTCTTCTTTCTCCTGTTGGATGGAATTCTATTTTTGCTTTTGCAGTTTTGGTGGAATCATTACTGGGTTTTCTCGTTGTCCTGTTCTCAGCATTGAACATAAGTTCAGATTGGGATTTTAGGAAGTTTTTATGTCAGGCTTTAAAGGGTTTCAATTTCTGCTCTGTAGTTCACCATTTTCTCTTCATTTGGCAGTTTTGTGATTGAATGAATTAACAGGGTTGGTTGAAGGTTTGAGAATGTTTGCAAGGGAGTGGTAGATTGTGGGTTGAATTTATATTATAGATTTGTCTCTCCTCCAAGGAAATCTCCCGGAGGTTGATGGATTCAGAGTTGTGGAATATGAGTATTTGATTGTACTTGTAGTTGAGTGTAAACTCTTCTTCTGGTGTCATGGATTACTCAAAGAATAAACAGAATGAGGTATTGGGCGTGAACAAAATAGGGAAGAATATAAAGAAGAGTCCATTGCACCAACCTAATTTTGGTAACATCCCTTCAACACAACAACCTCAGCCCCAGGTTTACAATATAAACAAAAATGATTTTCGGAATATTGTTCAGCAGTTGACTGGTTCTTCACAAGAGCCATCTACTAGACCTCCTCAAAATCCAGCAGCTAAACAACAAAGCTTAAGATTGCAAAGGATTCGGCCTCCCCCATTAACACCAATAAACCGGCCCCGAGTTCCACCTCCAGTCCCCGTTTCTTCGATAACCCCACCACAGGTTCCTTATTACAATGGCCAGTTTAAGTCTGGACAATGTGATCAGTCATCAGCAATGTTTCAAGGGCAGCCAGCACCCACACAATTGCCTCAATCAATACCTGCGGACTCAGTTTGGCCAAAGCCTGCTGATTCTCCAATATCTGCTTACATGCGTTATCTTCAAAGCTCCGGCATAGATTCACCTGGAATGGGAAACAAGGCTCAACCATTGCCACAAGCACAAGTTCCTGGTCAAGTTCAAAACCAAGTGACTCCCTCTAGTTTATCACCCAATCCAGCTGTGTCTGCTGCGCCTTCTAGTACAAATGATGGTCCTGTACCATCTCTTCCTAATTTTCCTCCCATCCAATCAAACAGCCCTGCAAATTTCCCCTCCCCAACACAGTTTCATGTGCCCTCTCCTTCTAGTTACTTAAATTTGTTGTCACCACTGTCACCTTATCCATTGCTTTCACCTGGAATTCGATTCCCTCCGCCTTTGAGTCCTAATTTTTCATTTTCCCCCATTGCTCAACCAGGGATTTTAGGTCCTGGGCCTCTTCCTCCGCTTTCTCCTGGCCTTATGTTTCCATTATCTCCATCAGGATTATTCCCTCTACTGAGTCCAAGATGGAGGGATTGGTAGTCCGAATTTGCAGTGTATTAAGCACCACACTTATCTTACCACTTCTGCATTAAAGATTGTAATGCATAGAGTTGGTGGGAAATGTCATTGTGGTCGTTTGTACTGTCAATTGTTCATTTTACATTCTTTGTTTTGCTTTTGTCTACACCCCATTTTGCAGCTTGATCAATTTATGGATCCTACATGAACTTGGAGAGCTATCAAAGGAAAAACAAAGCCTCTGTTAAAGAGGTTATCATTAAGTAAAGAATGATGAAGAGGTCAGGCCATTGGGCTGGTACTGAATGGGAAGAGAGCTGTAGGGTGGTAGGTGTAGAACAACAGATGTTAAATACCCACATACATTCTTATTTTGTTGTAGTTGTGGATTATAGCAAGTTTGATTTTCCTTCATTTAATTCATTGAACTTTTGTTGAAGGAACGGTGAAGTTGAGAAATCAGATGTATACTTTATGTCGTTCTGTTCAAGGAAGTACATAGTTTGATCCACAAACACTTTGCTGAGTGAAATTACTCCTTTGTCGCTGTCTTATCTTTCATTATGTTGTTTCTTGGTTGCTTCACTTTCTCATGAGTCACTGTTTTTTTTTTTTTTTTTTTTTTTCCACCTTTTTGGCCAAGATAGTGAAATCTGAAGACTTATGCGTCTGGTTTTATTGATTTCTCCTAATCATTATTGTAAATGATGACAATAATATCCAAGGCTTGAAGCTTGTGTTAGAATTAAATGTTAAGAGAGTTATTGTGGATTGAGTTGTGTCTAATAGATCCAGGGTTAAAAGGCCAATAGACCATTCGGACCCTATATTTTAAAAAAGGATCGAGCACAGAAGTAATTAGTATGTTGCAAAATTGCCTAAATCTAAAATAAATAAAAATCTTCCAACGACCTCAATCCCTATAATCGAGGAGACTTACCAAACAAAGTCAATCCAAGGACACTTACTAAATTAGATCTAACCAAATAATCTTACTACTCAAATGTAAACAAAAATAGTAATCAGGAAAAATTAAAAATTAAAAATTGCTAAATTGGTGATTTGGATAGTATTTGGAAAAATATAGTAGATTTGGGAAGAGAGAAGTTCGAGAGTCCAACACTCAACAAAAGATATTAGTTTTTTAATTGGTCGAGAGTTCAACTCTCGACCAAAGATTGGTGCCACCGCCCATCTCACCAATCACGTCCCGTCGTCTGCCAGTCCAACCACGTCAAGATTCCTTGCTTGGCTGCTATTTGATTCCCTACTCGTATGTCGTCTAGTCGCGTTGTTTGCCGAAGCAGATTCTTGTTGTCCAGTCGCGTCGTCTGACGGAGCAGACTTACTGCTAAGCCAGGTCGAGGCTTCAACCCTCGACCTCTCCCTTTTTAACACACCACCTCTCCCTCTTCTTCCATTCCATCGCTTTCTTATCTCTTTTTCTCTTCCGAATAGTTATTCTCCACAAATTTCTTGTGAATATCTCTCTTGCCTCCAAACTTCTCTTCACTTTCCCACATACTAACCAATTTCTTCCCAAAATTTTTTACTACTTTTCTCCTCCTACTCCTTACCTTCAATCATACTCTCCTTCAATCATAATCTCTTTTAGTTGGGTCGCTTAAATTTTGAGGTTCGTGCATTTATTCTATTAAATTCTCTTTTTTTAAATAATATAAATTTTTTATATATTTCATATTATTCTTTTCATTTTAATAGTTTTCTTGCTATTTGGGAAGCAAAGAACCAAAAAGAGTAAACTTTTTGTTAAGAAAAATTAGTTATAGATTCATATTCTCATATTATTCTACTTTTTCTAGTTTTTGTTGTTGTGGTTGGATAACAAATAACAAAAAAAAGTCACCTTGGGGAAAAAAAAAAATAGGACCATTGTCGAATTTGTGAGTTTGCTTTTCATTGAGTACTATTTTTAAAAAATATTTTATGATATTTATATTATGCTAGACATACCATTTTAAGCTAGATATACTATTTTAATGTTCTTATTTATTTTTCTAATAGTCGTTGAATTCTTCAAGAATATTATCGATTCAACCTCTGATAAAAAATTCTCATTCAACAATAATAAAAGGAATCAAAATATTTACAAATATAGCAAAATTTCATATTTTCAAAAAAGAGAAATATTCAACCAATCACAAATTGCCACGTCATTTACCAAATTAATGATGAAATTACGAATAATTGAATTTGGGACTAATTAAAAATTTTACATGTGTCCCAAATTGAAATTGAAGACATAAATTGGCAAATCCCGATAAAGCCACATGTTTTCATCTAGATTGTTGGATTGAATAAAGTAATTTTGTCCAATTTGACATTAATATTTGGGCTAAAATTCAATTGAGTCCTAAAATAGGCTTAATTTGATCTAAAGTCCCATTAAAACCCAAGTCCAATATGTGGGGCCCAAAGGGCAAGCCCATGAACCAACCAAGCTCAAGCCCACAAAGCCCATCTAAGAACTCTATAAATAGAAGAGTTCTTTTCATTTGAATAGGTTCAGAAAATTCTATACTTTAGAGAACCTAGAGAGAATTCTCCATACAATTAGAGGACTCCTAACTTCTGAAGTTGAATTAGGCTTGAAGACTTAAGATCTTTGGAACATAGACATTCTTCCAAGACTCCAACTTCAAGAACATCCACGTCCTCCACTTCCATACATCAGGTGTACACATTCAACTAAGAGAGAATAAGAGGATTAAGTATTAGAGATCGAACCACACATGCATCAAAACTACATCAACTTAAGTTCAAATCCACGAAACAAGTTTCTCCGGAAAGCTCGTGCGAACAAATTGACATGTCCAGTGGGACATCTTTATCAACAACCAAATCAAGCAATGACCTCTAAGAAAGCTACGTCCAAAACTCCTACTACAAGCTATTGGGTTTTATGCCCTAAAACTCGTAGATTGTAAATGTAATAATTTGACTATAATTAAATCATTAATAAAGAGTTATTGATGTGTTACTTCAATAAGTGTTATTGATTGTTTTGTTTGTTTTTTTTTTGTCTTAATAACCCTAAATCCAATAAACTAACATCCTAGGTTGTTTTATGAGTCTTGAACTATATGTGGGGACAATATGGAGATCAATGTTCAAGATACAGTCTAAAGGGTCTATAGTATATGGATAAGGATGAGTACCTTATCTTGATAACCCTATGGATACGACCCACTTTGTATGTGATACAAACGCAATGATCTAACGGTTCGTGTAGGTGACATGAGAGTGGGGGTATCCTATGCAATGAGTTTGCATAAGACCAACCACGAAATAGTAATCACTAGATGTAACTCCGTTGACTAGTTAGGTTTCTATTTCAATAGGATGACCTAGGAAACTTAGTCTTAATCCTGAGTATATTATGAACTCCTGTCCACGAGGGATTGTCCTTTGATTTGTATGGGTGAGAGTAGCCGTTTACCGACTCAATATGCCTACCATCTTGGAGACAAGACGAAGTGGGGAGTTGGGGACATAATTATACAAGATGGAATTCACTCATTCCCATTTTTAGGGCAAATAGATAAGTGTTCCCTTAAGTGGTGTCTCTGGGACTTAAACAAAGGGCCCTACCCTCTCATTGGCCCGAGAGGGGTTTCTGTTTAATGGTTGGACCATAAACAGGTGGTTCATTAGAGGAAAACTGGTACTTAAGGATTTAGAACTCATACATTCAGATCTCTATAATCCAATGAATGTAAAAGCTCGAGGAGGGTACGAATACTTCATCTCTTTTATAGATGATTATTCGAGGTATGGTTACTTATACCTAATGGAATATAAGTCTGAAGCACTTGAAAAGTTTAAGGAGTATAAGGCAAAAATTGAAAACCTATTAGGTATAACAATCAAAACACTTCGATCTGATCGAGGTGGAGAGTACATGGATTTAAGATTCTAGGACTATTTGATAGAACATAGAATCCAATCCCAACTCTCAGTACTTGGTATACTTCAACAGAACGGTGTATCAGAAAGGAGAAATAGAACCTTGTTAGACATGGTTCGTTTTATGATGAGCTATCCTCAATTGCCTAGCTCGTTTTGGGAGTATGCAGTAGAGACTGCATTTCATATCTTGAACAATGTTCCCTCGAAGAGTGTTTCTAAAATGCCTTTCGAGATATGGAAGGGATGTAAACCTAGTTTGCGCTACTTCAGAATCTGCGGTTGTCCTGCACATGTGGTAGTGACAAATCCTAAGAAATTGGAACCTCGTTCAAGATTATGCCAATTTGTTGGTTACCCTAAGGAAACGAGAGGTGGTCTCTTCTTCGACCCACAAGAAAACAAAGTGTTTATATCGACAAACGCTCCATTTTTGGAAGAAGACCACATGAGAGATCATAAACCACGAAGAAAAATGGTATTAAATGAAGCTACTGAAGAGTCAACAAGAGGTGTTGATAAGACTGACCCTTCATCAAGAGTTAATGAAAGAGCCAGTACTTCTGGTCAGTCTCGTCCTTCTCAATTGTTGGGAATGCCTCGACACAATAGCAGGGTTGTATCACAACCTAACCGTTACTTAGGTTTAACTGAAACTTAGGTTGTCGTGCTAGACGATGGTTGTGAGGATCCATTGTCCTATAATAGACAATGAATGATGTAGACAATGACCAATGGATCAAAGCCATGGATCTTGAAATGGAGTCTATATACTTCAATTCAGTATGGGAACTTGTAGATCCACCTAAAGGAGTTAAACCCATAGGGTGTAAATGGATTTATAAACGAAAGAGAGATATAGCTGGGAAGGTACAAACCTTCAAAGCTAGACTTGTAGCAAAGGGTTACACCTAGAGGAAACCTTTTCCCTTGTTGCTATGCTTAAGTTTATAACAATTCTCTTATTCATAGCCTCATATTATGACTATGAAATTTGGCAAATGGATATCAAGACTGCTTTTCTGAATGGCAATCTTAAAGAGAGTATCTAGAAGTTCCTCAGGATGCGTTGTCCTTCGCAACAAACAACTCTCGTGGTCCCGAATCAAAAAAATAAGAATTTTGAGCATTAAAAAGCTTGTATCCATAGAACATCTGGCGTAACATAGATAATAAATAAATGAGAGTTAATATCATTCCAATTGCCATTACCAAAGTAATTAGTATTTTTGTCATTAAAAGATATTTTTGGCTAGTAATTATTCCAAAAAAGACTATTAATTCTGTAACAAAACCGCTCATACCGGGCAATGCAAGGGAAGCCATCGATAAGATATTGTAAGTCGTAAAGCTTTTTGGAATTGGGGGCTATTTCATCGAGATAAACCAGACGTATTCTATCATAACTTGTTCCCGCCAAGAAAAAAAGCACAGTGCCAATAAATCCATGAGAGATTATTTGTAAAATAGCTTCATTCAGTCCCGTATCGCTTATAGAACCAATTCCTATAATTATGAAACCCATATGAGAGACGGAGGAATAAGCTATTCTTTTTTTTACCTATCCCACTATGTCCTTTGTTTAATACCCATTTCTAGTTCTTTTGAAAAAGGGGCTTTGCATTCAAGACAGTTGATTCAATAAAGTTCGAAGTTACTAGAATGTATTCTTCGGGGTAGAATTTCAGAAAGTCATTCGTACCGCACGAGATCAATCAAATACCGCCGGCGGATCCTGGAAATTATTATCTAACTGGCACATCTGTCTTTTGCTCCTCTCTATATGTATGTGCTTTAGCCCTGATTGCCTAATTGAATACTGAAAGAGAAAGAGATTCGTCTTGCTTATGCGCTTGCTTATTGGATTGAGTGCGCGGTAGATGCTTCTGACCGAACCGCTCTTTGCTTCACCAAAGATGCTGTTTTATTCTATGGATTATCGAAGTTAACATTCTTCAGGAAACCACGATTTCGTTAGTGTTTCGGGAAAAGGGAAATGAGGCGTTAAGAAAACGAAAACAAAGCGCCCCTCTCCCTATCGGTCAAGCTGCTTCGCCCCTCCCCACCAACATGAAACTCGTTGCCAGTCTCGACCGAATGTCAGAACAATAACGTATTAGTATTGTACACCGAATGAGTGGCTGTGCAGCATGCTCCGGAGGAGATTGACCCTGAGAGTCAGTCCAGTCAGAAAGGGGAGGGCCCGCTGTCTAGACTGCATTTCGGGAGTTTGAACACCATCCCATTTCAACCAAAAAGACAACCCTGTCAAAGGTATCTAACCTTCCTTCCTTATGACCTTATACATACCCCTTTTTTTTAAACATGTTACCCGAAGAACCAAGACACACCTTATTCAAACTACCAATCTTCCACAAAATGTGATCATGTCCTAATAACCCTTTCAAAATTCTTCTTAAGACATTTGGCTTAATATCTAGCAACTTTTAATAAAACTATAATCTTTTCTCCTCTATATCCTCAAAACAAATTTAATCTTGCCCCTAAGTATGTGCCTCAGAAAAGAATTTCTTGTACTACCACCAAGTTTATTACCCATTACAAAAAGTAACACTAACCCTTAATGAATTCTTATCTGGACTATTTTATTTCTTGGCTTAAACATATGTATACTTTTATTCTTAAACTATCATTACTCTACATAGTTTCATCAATCTTTAAGATCTCTGAACTAAAGTATATGTATTTCTTTCAAATGTTCATCCATGAGATAAACTGGCGCCAAGTGGCCTCATTATAATTTTTTTTCCTTCTGTAGTACCGTAACTGAATAATTAGCTTATAATAACTTCTATCGTGTCACTGACCTAGCATTAGAACATAACTGGTGCATTTAAGCTAAACAAATATCTTAATGTACAACCTTTCATAAAAAGAAAAACTTTCCTTGCAAGGCGTACCTTGTGATGACGAAGAACCCCTTAATGGTCATAGGGATAATCTTGACTTACATGGTAAGTTAGTCTACAAAACCAATAACTCTTGGCTCTAATACCAACTGTAACGACCCGACTTCCTAATACTTGAACTAGGTCGTCACTATATGCATGCATGCATATCAAAAGACTCTTTTCATAATTTTAGTAAAAATCAAAAGAAATTTTTACTAAAATAAATATCTTTTTCAAAATCCAAACAACTGAAAAAACTTTGATCAAGGTACCCTTATACAATTTAATAAAGTAGGAAACTTGCATAAAGTTTGACCATGAGAAATTTTAAAGGAAAAAGAAAGTTCTTGATTCAAATGACAGGACCAAAATTCTTAAAGATGAAAACATGAAATCTTGTGCGGAAGCATTAGTTTAGTCCCAATGGCAACGTCAAGGTTTTCTTTCATCATTTTCCGAGGTGTCCTTTCCCTTACCTGAAAAACAATCATGAAAAGCATGAGTACAAAATACTCAGTAAGTAACTCTACTATCGGGGTTAAGCTATACACTTATATTCAACAAGTGCATCATACTAATGGGACATGCATATTTCTACTTTTCACACTTAACTTATTTGAGTGATTGGTTAGACCCGCCCTACCGTTGGCAAATGGTGTCCACGAGCCTCTAGTGAATCTCGTAGGAGACACTTACATCTAGTGATCCCGAAGGAACACAAAACCTCCGGTGATCCTGAAGGAACACAAACCTCTGGTGATCCCGAAGGAATGTGATCCCGAAGAAACACAACCTATGGTGATCCCGAAGGAACACAAGCCTCTAGTGATCCCAAAGGAACACAACCTCTGGTAATCCCTGAAAAAGTGCTTGAAAAGTGCTTTTTATTCTCTTAAATTAAGGGAGTTTCTATTAGATTTCACTTGTTTGTTAGTGGTTTTCAGGTCAATATAAAGAAAACAAGAATCAAAAGCCAAAAGAACTAAACCGAGCCAAAATCAAGTAAAAAAGAGGAAAGAATCACAACATTGCTAAAAACAGGGCAGCACTGCGTCGCCAGCTTGGCGCTGCCACGACATTTTTTCCTGAGAGCATCAGACAAGCACAACACAGCAGCACCGATGCGGCGTTGCGACTTGGCGCTGAGGGTAGATTTTAATGACGTACAACATCGCGACGCCATAATACAATGCGACGACGCCACCATTTGATGTCGGTTAGTGCAGTGGCGCCATTAACCAGTGTCGCACTGCCAGCTTTCCTTATTTGAAAAATCAAAAATTTTGGAAAGAAATTTGGGCGGCCAACTCTATAAATGGGAGGGTTTCTAGCAACCCTGAAAACAAGAACAAGAAGAGAAAGAAGAGAAAGAGGAGAAATCAGAGAAAATACAATAGAGAGTCTCAAAGAGTAGTTGGCTGCAAGGAAGAGAAAAAGAGTTTAAGAGAGAGTTTTTGTGCCATTCGAGTTCCCGACGTGAAGACTAAGGATATCTTGGCGGTTCTTCTTCACTCAAGAGCTTCTTTACAATAGAGTTTTCCTTTTTTTACACTCTTTCTATGCTAAAATTGGTTTTAAACATGTTGCTTAAAGCTATGAGTGGCTAAACTCTTTAGTTTTAGGGTATTGATGAATTGTTTATGAAGTTATGTTGATATTGTAGACTCTTCATGGTTTTGCTGTAATGAATATGTTTTTCATTGTTATTGTGCTTAATTCTTGTTGATTGACCATCCTTGAATGTAGATTAGATGTATGGTTGAGATAATTGTATGTCTAATTGGATCCATAATAATGAATTGTTGTTAAACTATCCTACAAATAGTTAGGTTAACAATGAAAGTTGCTAAAGACTATTCTTAATGCCATGTAACTTATATTGGTTTCAAGATATTAGTAATCAATTAGGTTGCATGAGAAAATGTTGTTTTTTATGGAAAATAACTTGGACTTATGTTTCTAAACTTAAGCATATGAATTGCACTATCCATAAACCCTAGAATGTTGTAGAATGAATTAAACAAGAATTCAATACCCTAGAACTCTCTTTGACTCTTGTGTTTCTCATTTACTTTATTTCCTTTTTAAGTTTTTCCTAAATCACAACTTGAATTCGAATCCTTAAATAAAATTGATTCAATTCTACAATAGCTAAGTAACTTAAACCTTCACAATTGGATCCTCAGTGGAACGATATTTAAAACTTAACCATCTTATATTATAACTTGACCTGTTCACTTGCGGTAAGCACGGAAAGTGCGCATCAATCTCGAAGGAACACAACCTTTAGTGATCCCGAAGGAACACAACCTCTGGTGATCCCGAAGGAACACAAACCTTCTGGTGGACACACAACCAACATAGAAGAGTAACTATCACTAACATGCATAACTGGTAAAATACATAAAAATCTCACAGCATAGATTTATAATGCCTCTCATACAAACATCAACATGCTCATATGTCTTCACAGTCATACGAATTACATGCAAATAAAATATCTCATAGATGGCTCAAAGAAGCCAACAACATTTTAATAACTAAATTGATTGGCACATATGCGGTTCCAGTAGTAAGATTATTTATGTTGAGACCAGGTGCAAATAGCTAACCAAGCAGCCAATTCTCACAAAATCGAATTAAAACCCTATAACATAAATCCAAGTTTAAATTAAGTTTTTAGGCCTGATTCCGAATACAATATACTAACAATTAAACCAAATAATCTTATCCAAAGTGTAACTAAGGCACAATCTTGTTCCAAACTTCAAACAATGGGTCCAACCAAAATCAAACCAAAATCAATCTTTAACCCGTTTAGACAGCTTGCTTCTGGTTCCAAAATCCTTCGGAGCTTGAATCTAAAACCCAAACCCAATGGGTAACAATAATCAAAACCAACACCAATGGATAATCACAAAATTACAATAAACCCCAACAGTACTTACCAAAATAGTCCAGGCCTAACCAAATCATGAAATTACAATGTAACCGACGAATAACGAATGATGTCAATGAAGGTGAACGGAGAGAGAGTGGTTGAGCGACGGCTTGCAAATGGCGAACCAAAACCCACTAAAATTCGAAATTGGCTTAAATATATATATACGCACTTATTTAAATTCTCTTTCCCTTTTCTTTTTCCAAAACCCTAAATATATATATTTAAATTTTCCTTTTTTCTTTTTCTTTTTCCAAAACAAAACACAACTTATTTAATATAATTTTCCTCAACCCAACAAATCAAATATTTTCCAACTATCACTTAATAATTTATTTAACCAAAATATCTCCTAACAAATTAATTCCCCTAACTTCAATTCAATTCCAACTTATCTTCTTAAATCTCACCCAATTAAATATTCAAGTTAAATCCAACTTTTAAATCTCCTATAAATAAATTAAATTTTCCACTAATTGAATTAAATTCAAATATTTTATCATGATTACTTTAAATTGAATTATTTTCTCAACATTATCCAATTAAGCCTCAAGATTCAAACAACTAACCAAATAATTCAAGATAATTAATTATTTTTAAAATTACCTGAAATTTTGGAATGTCACCATGACGATTTTTTATAGATCAATGTATGTTGCATTTCCTATATTTCGGGGATTGCATAAAAGGCTTTCATCATTATTTATTCCACAACTCAACTATGGTTGAGCTTTATTAGATAAATGATATGCTTTGAAGAAAAAAAAAAAAAGGCCTAGTTTGACCTACCTAAGAATAAGGTTTAGATATTGCGTGGAGTAAATTGGATGGTGCTTTGTTCAATGGATGACTTTTTAAAATTTGAATAAATTGTAATAACCACCCGTGAAGTATAGTGGTAGTTGCAATTATATCTCAATTTTTAACTGTAAAAATTGGACCCTCAAACTTACAATAATAGTAGAAATTGGACCTACAAATAATAAAAATTGAATTCTCAAACTTATACAAATATTATAATTTATACAATTATATAAATTTGCCTAATTTTATGACTCGTTTAAAATTGCAACCAAAATGTTGAACAACGGTTAAAGTACATTAAAGTTGTATATTGATAAGGAATTGATATGGTATTACAATTCCTAAATGAATATAATAACTCCATGTTGGAGCCAACACCGCTTAATCTATACTTAGATGATTTTACAGTTAAAATTATTAAATAAAATATTTTTCCACTATTTTTGACTAATTTGAAAAGATCAAAATTTAAAAGTATTGAAATTAGGAGCATAATCAAACCATCTTTTTCTCCACCAAGAAATAATTGTTATGAAATTTTATTAGAAAAAAATAGTATTTTAGTTCAAATTAAAGTTTAAAATTAGAAGGATAATCATATCATCCAAATCAAAATTAAAAAGATCTTTTTACTAGAGAAGTCTATCGTAAAATAAAACATAATTAATACTTTGGTTTATTAAAATGGGTAACCAAAATTAAAAAGATAATCAAATCATCTCATTGTAAATAAATAAATAAATAAATAAAGAATTTGAAGGTGGTATTATCACAAAATTTTAAATTAAAATAGAAATTAAATGGTTAATCAAATCATCTAGTAAAAAAGATAGTTTTTTTTTTTTTTTTAATTCGGGGAGGATTATCATGAAGTTAAAAGAGTAACTAGTTATTTTTTTCTAACTTATCCGAAGTTTAGTATTATTTTCTTTTTTGTTGAGGAGACTCTCTTTCTTGCTCTTTTTGTAAATGTTACTTATTTTTGTAGAATTCATAGAGAAGAGAATAAAGTTACCCATATAATCTAGCAGCTTTGACTTTTTAATTAAGGATTTTCTTTTTTCGGAGAGAGTTTTCTTCCTCTATATTATCCCTCATCCTTTAGAGAAATTGGTGATTGGTCGTTGGTTTGTTTGGTCAATTCTAATGAATCTCAATTTAAAGAAGAAAAAAAATGCATAATAGTTTATATTTTTCAAATTCTTCGAAATAATTCATAAGTATCACAATCACATAAGTTTGATAGAGCTTTTTACTCATATTTCTATATACACTTTTTTTTTTTTTCTTTATTATCATTGTTTGTTCCATATTCAACTAAAAAAAAGGACATTGAAATTTGTTACTCATATTTCTTTATACATATTTTCTCCAATGAGTACGCTCAATAATAGAATTTCCCCTTGGTCCTTTTTGTCAAACTTTATTATTATATCCATTTGACTTGTAAATTAATTATTTTTTCAAAAAACATTGAAGAGCATGAGGACATTTAATTTGTTCCCATATTTTCTTTAAGGAAAGACAAAGACTTTTACTTTAAGTTCTGATGATTCCCACCCTAAATTCTGTTGTTGGTTAGGATGTTACTTTCCATACTCCAATTTAAAAACCAAGCAAATGTTGAAAGATGATCTTTGGGAGCATGAAAAGCCTTGCTTTGCTAACACATAGGAATTAATTAGTTCAATTTGTATTTGCAAGTTGGCCAACTTGCACAAACCCACTCATAATTGGCCCTTTCCCTCTTCTTTATTTTCCAAGAAAATAAAATAGGCCAAAGTCCTTTTCTACATCCTCATCATCATCCCCCACACATATATGAGATTCCTCCATTTATACTACAAATATTCTTACCCCATCACTTTTCTTTCTAAATATACTAACTTATTCTTTTCTTTAAAAAATATTATATTAAAGATACCTAAAAAAAAAAAATAGAATTTTGAAAAATAAGTTTGTTTGGTCCTTGAGTTTTCAAAATTTATCTTTTTGACAATGAATTTTTAAGAATAAGTGTGTTTGGTCCCTAAATTTTCAAATTTCACCTTCTCAATCCTCAAGTTTATAAGAATAGGTTTAAAAGGTGTTTGAAGTAATTTTTTTATTAGCTTAAATAATTATATGGCCTTTTAAGTCGGAGAACTTGTAACGACCCCAAACCCTTGAGGTAAATTCCCCTAATCAATTAAATTAAGTCATTTTGCATAAAAAGAAAATTTTAATTATTCATATGCATTATTGTATTTACTTAAGTTAAATAGGAAAGTTTCAAAAATTGTATTTATGGTGGTTAGAGAATTTTAGGTGGAGTTAAAGGAAAATGTTAGATTTTTGGTAGAGAATAATTTATTCTTATTCTATTTTAGGGCAAATAGAATAAAATAAATATTTTGGTAGAAGTGGAGTGGAATAAAGTATATTTTTAACTTAATTGGTTAAAAGGAAAATTGGGAAAATTAGGGTTTAAGGAGGGAGAGGGATTAGGGTTTAGTTTAAACCCACCCTCCTCGTTTTCCGTGCAGTCAAAAAGAAAAAGAAAAAAAGTTACCCCTCTCTCTCTCTCCCCGCCGCATCTCTCTCCCCTTTCCTTTCCTTTCGCCGCCGCCTCTCCCAACCTCCCTCTGCTCCGCCATCTCTCTCTCTCTCTCTCGCTCTCCATCGCCGGCGGTCTCCGGAGGTAGTAGCGTCGGGTGTCGTTGACTTTCGCCTTGAGTGTCGCTGCCGGTTTCGAGGACTCTCGCTGCCTGTCTCGCTCTCCCGCTCTCACTTTCTCCCCTCGCCTCACGGTCTCCCGCGCCAATCGCACTGTCATCTCGTGGTATCGCTCTCTCGCTGGCTCCCGCTCTCTCGCGCTCTCGCTCTCTCGCTCTCCCGCTCGACTCACGTTCCCCGCGCCGGTATCGCCGCAAGCCGTCAGACTCTCGCTGTAACGCTGCCTCCCGCTCTCTCGGCTCTCGCTCTCTCGCTCAAATCTCGCTTCTCGCTTAATTTTCGCTCTCACTCGGATTTTTGGCTCTCGACAGCGGTTCCTTTCTCGTCCGACCAGAACAGTACCCTTAAGTGAGTATCTCAATCCGAGTGGGTTAGTTGCATTTATTTTTGGGTGGATAATTGAGAATTTTGAATTTATTTGGTATATCTCAATAGGTGTTCGGCAATTATTTTAGTCCGTAGGATCGGAGGAAACTACGAGTTGGATCACGTTCGGGTAAGGACTCTCTCGGACAAATATTTTTAAGTTGCTCATGATAGACTAGACCTGTAGACTAACTTAAGTTGGGGGAATTTTATTCCCAGTTTATTCAGGAGTCGTTACAAAAGGAGCAGTGTGGTTATTTTATGGATCGATCATCAGGTAAGTGATCTTACTACCTGAACCGCCTTCGAGCCATACGTTTAGTTGCCATGAAGTAGGAAATTACCAAAGCTCTTATGATATAGCATGCTTGTATGAGATCCCCATGTCTAAAAGTAGAAATTATCAAAGCCCTTATGATATAGCATGCTTGTATGAGATTCCTATGTCTAAAAGTAGAAATTATCAAAACCCTTATGATATAGCATGCATGTATGAGTTTCCCATGTCTAAGAGTTGTATGTGTCTATTAATGCATAAGCCTATGCCATGTGATGTTATGAACAGTATAGCATTTTAATGTATGAATCCATGGAATAGAATGAGTATGAATTTGATTGTTTATGTTCCATGAGTAGAGTTGCCTCCCCTATATTGGTTGGGTGTGCACAGGAGGTTGTGTTCCTTCGGGATCACTAGAGGATGTGTACCTGCGGGTTCACTAGAGGTTGTGCTCCTTCGGGTGCACTACAGGTTGTGTTCCTTCGGGTTCACAGGAGGTTGTGTTCCTTCGGGTTCATCAGAGGTTGTGTTCCTTCGGGTTCACCAGAGGTTGTGCTCCTTCGAGTACATAGAGATTGTGTTCCTTCGGGATCACCAGAGGTAAGAGTTTCCTTCGGGGCTCTAGAGGTTTTGTGGACATCCATAACCAACTGTAGGGTGAGTGTAACATTTTCCCTATGAAAGTATGTTAGATATGAATGCCTTATGTATGATGCACTTAAAGGACTTAGGTGCTTAGCCCGACTCCAGGTAATGGGGTCACTTACTGAGTAAATTAATTACTCATCCTTTCATCTTATATGTTTTTCAGGTAAGGGAAATAACGTGTTGGCGAATGACAAGAAGAATCCTTGATGGCATCACGGGACCCGTAGTAGCTTCTGCTTAGCATTTCGTGTTTTATTGAGTTTTGTCCAATGTTGGTTTTGAGACTTATCTTTATTTGATGTGTGGATTTCTTTTCATGAATTTTATTGATTTTTTTTTTTTGGGTACCCCGAACCAAAACTTCTTTTTACATGTTTATGGATGTTTTTCTTGAAATTATATTAATAGAGACTTCCCTGAAAAGCATTGTTCTTTTTTTTTTACTATGTTGCATAGTGTCTCTCGAATTTTACATGCATTGAGTAATGGTCCGGTTAGATTATGTAAGTCGGGTCGTTACAGAACTAATTCTAGAGAGAAGAGGTAACTTTTTAAGAAGTTTTTCAAAAAAAAAAAAAAAAATTAGGAAAACATACTTTTTTGGTGCCTAGGTTCTGGGTTTTGTTTCTTGGTTTAAAGGTTTCAAAATGTAACACATTTAATTTTTAAGTTTTGAGTTTGGTTTCAATTTAGCCTTTACGGTTAAAAATGTTACTAGTTTACTCTTGGGTTTTGAGTTTTGTTTCAATTAGGTTCCTAGGGTTTCAAGACTTACATTTTTAACCTCGATTTTTCATTAAATACTCACTCTCAGTCATTGGCATTAATGTTTATTAATTATTTTAGAAAAATTGTGAAATGAAATTTTAAATTTGATTTTAATGGAGATGAAAAATAGTGAAACTTAATTAATTATAATTCTTTTAAATTAATGAATGGACATTAACACTATAGATGGAACGTGAATATTTAGTGAAAATTGAGATAATAGTGTACATGTTGAAACCTATGTACCAAATTGAAACAAAACTCAAATTTCAAGAGTAATTAAAATTGTAACATCTTGAAAACTAGGGTCTAAATTGAAACCAAACTCAAAACTAAAGGGCTAAATGTGGAACATTTTAAAATCTAGGAACCAAATGGAAACTAAATCCAAAACCTAGAATCTGGAAAAGTATTTTTTTCCCTTTAATTTAAAATCTTGTATAACTAATTAAAATAATAATAATAATAAAAAATTACTTTAGCTACCTTTTAAACATATTATTAAAAACTCAATAACTAAAGTGGTACATTTTGAAAACCCAAAAGACCAATTTACTTAATTTTAAAAACTTATAAATTAAAAAGATACATCTTGACATCTCAGATCAAAAGGGTAAGGTAATATTATCTTGTTTTTAGTTCATTAATCTCCTATAAGGTTTAGACAAGGGGGAAATAGTTAATCCTATGAATAAAGTAGCTGTCCCAACATAAACAAGCCTATATATTCTTCTGAAATCTGAGAGTAAAAAGGTAATTTTGTGTTTTAATTATCACATTTATATGCATCACAAGACGGCAATAAGCTTGACTTATACAAAAGCCTTGGTTACACTTTATTTGTGTAATTTTGCTATTAAAAAAGCATTTTAATTTCTATAGTGTTTATTTATATTTTGAAATTACCATAAACAATAACATTAATAGCTATAAAGTTTATTACAACCCATGAGGAGCAAGCTGGTGAGAGGCGTCCCACAAAGCGAAAAGGGATAGATTGGAATGATGAAACCAATCTTAAAATATCCTCTATATAAACAAAAAGGTGTACACATACAAATCAATTATGTAGTTTATCATATATAAAATTAAGCACATCTTGCAATCTTGCAATATAGATGTGATAAACCAGCAAAGGCGAATCCCATAAGCAAGCACTCACCTTGACCACAACCAAACTCATAGCCCCATGATATATAATTCATGCTCTCACAATAAGCATCAACAAACAAAACTAAGACCCCCATCAAGCCAACATAGGGGAATAATTGTTATTCTAATAGACCAAATCCCCACGAATGTCTAGCTATAAATTAGTATTCATCTTGTATTAGTTTCAAGTATATGTTATATTATATTATCTTTTTCATTTTTTCTTTTTTTATTTTTTAGTTGTATAACGTTTGATGAATGTTAACAAAAGAGTATATATTATAAAGTCCTAAGTCCTACCCTACCCCTAATTACTTTTCAAATTTTATTAAATGAATTTGTGTGAAGAAATGACCTTCCGTGTGAAAACTATTTAATTGTTTCTTATTTAGTCAAACATTATTGACCCATCCGTAGTTAAATTATCGATGAAAGATATAGCAATTTGTAATCAATTATTTATTAATCATTATTTCAATGATTAACAACGTTAGAGTTAAATTAATGAACATTATTGGCTAATTACTATTTCATCAATCATTGATTAAAGTGTATATATATAAGGGTTCTTTTCAAATATACTAAAAGGAACCAAAATATTTATAAAAATAGCAAAATTTCATTGTCTATCTATGATAGACCATGATAGACACAGATAGTAATCATCGCAATCTATCGCAGATAAGCTATGTATTTTGCTATTAGTTGCAAATATTTTAAGCAATTTTGTCATTTAAGATAATTTCTCATATATATATATACACACCCATCCATAAGTAAATTTTTCGTTTTCCTAAATCACCAATTGAGTTAAAGTCATGTTTCTCATGCTCAAAATGAAAATTTGGTTCAATCGCATTGAATCAATCGCAAAGAGAATAAGTGTCCATTTGAATTGACATGAGAAAAAAGTGTTCTTCAAAAAACTCATTTTTATTTAAACTCTTTTGATAAAAATAATTTGAAATACACTTTAAATTTTATTTTGAATAGTTGTCGAACGCTCCAATTTTTTTCCAAAATAACTTATTTTCCAAATTAAATACTTAAAAATATATTCTAAATGCATCTTAAGATTCCTTTGACAGTGTTTACTACAAATAGTTTGCAATAACTAAAAATTCATTGGTATTGTTTACTTCCATGTTGAAACATAATGAAATATAATTTATTACGAAAATGACCTTTTATATTTCTAATTAGTTAAAATGTAGTAACTAAATAATATGTTTTTAAGATTTGAAACACCCATTATCATTAGTTTTTACTTATTCAAATGTTTATATCTTAAAAAATAATACTCAAATTAAAATTAAAAAATAAGAAAGTAATTCAAATTCTAATTTAGAAAAATATATAGTGATATAAATTCATTAGAAAAATAATGAATTTCAAACAAAATCTACCATTATTTGATTTAATAAGATTATATTATTTAATTTATTTTTAAATTATAATTTTGTAACAAAAAAATCCAAAAACCACATATAGGAGAAAATAGATTTTTCACGCAAATGTGTCAAAAAAAAAAAAGTGGCAAAAATCACAAATAAAAACAAAAATGCTAACTCAATTATCGTTCTTATAAACACGGTCTAACAAAAATATAAAAACAAAAAAAAAATGGTTAACTATTTAATTATCGACCAATATCGATATTGATATTGATATAGACCATTGATATGAGTATGAGTATGAATCTAGAGATCATGTGGATAAAAGAGGAAAAAATGCTAACTTATTAGTTATGAATATGGATGTAGATTATGTAAGCACTGGTTTGCGTTGCCAAGCATTGAGGCACGGCCATGCGTTTGAGACTATGCATCTCAAAGGGAGAAGTGGCCGAGGACAAGAGGAAGTAAAATTTTGGCTAAGTATTGACTAAGTCTATGCGGTTGCGGTTAATTTATGGAAGTTGGTGAGCGGAAGTTGTTACCTGCGTTGATAGATAAGTTATCCTGATTGGGGGGGGGGGGGGGGGGGGAGAAGAAACGCATTTGAACCATGCGTTCAAGTCACTCTGCGTCGAAGATAGACATGCGATAAAGGCACTTGTGTCGAAGACAGGATGGTCTGACGCAACGAAAGTAGAATCGCAAGATGGAAAGTTATGCGTTCCAGTTAGGGGGCGTGTGGAGACGCCCACCATGCGTTGGAAGAGAAGTTAGTTGAGTGCCATGCGTTGAGAGGAGAACCTCGCGCTAGTCTGCAGATGAATAATACGTAAGTAAGCAGCCTAAGTCTTGGTGTTTGAGAAGGTTAAGTCGGTAGTATAAATAGCTGGATTAATTAAATGTTTAATCATTTTAAGGACAAATCGAGAGCTTAAGTCGGTTCTGTTCTTCAGATAAACTTCAGAAGAAGATTGAGGAAGGTGTTCTTGAGAATTCCGAACGAAGTTGATTCACATCGAGGCTGGAGACGAAGTTGGAACAGGGGAATGACCGAAGTTGCTTGGTCTAATTGAGCAGTGACTGTTATTCGGGACAGAACGTGAGGAAGAAGCTGAGTTCAGAGCTGAAAATTTAAGGTTAGTAAGTTAACACAATTCCTAACAACTCTTGTAAAGGATGGTGAAGCTGAAAGTGAAGATTTACTATGTGAATCCTTAGGAAACCAGTGATTACAAGACTGTCGCGCAATCCGGAACAGCAGGAGGAAATTTCGGAATATCGTGAGAACGAAGAGGAGCTATAGCCTGAAATTTTAAGGTAAGCTACTGAACTTGATTTTCTATAAGTTTGTAGAAGAGAAGAAACTCTGAATCCGTATGGAAATGTGACTTTTAATAGGTGAAGTAAGAACGGGAAGAAAGGAAGAAGTTATAGCGCAGAGTGCCGTTGGAAAATCAAGTATCGGCACACTGTCTGGGAATAGGTAGCGAGACGGGTACCGCTGAGACGCAAAGGAGCTTTCCGTCTCACAGATATCGCTGGATAACGCTTAGTGTCGCTGTTCAGGTAGGTAACGCTGGTGCTGTTCTATCAAGTATCGCTAGTAACTGTGCTATTCGGCGGGCATCGTTGGGATTCTCGTTATAAGACAGTAGAGATAAAAGAAAAGGGAAGTAAACTTGACTAACGCAAGGTATGTTTCTTGTGCAGGCCGAGAAGAGATAGGAACAGTGTATAAACCACAAAAAGCCTAGAAAGAGTTGTGAGTGACACTTTTCTTGCTTTAAAATGAAGTTTATTGGAAATGTTTGGCTTGGTTTTCTTATGAGTTATGGCTTTGAGATGAAATGTTTTCTTAAAAATTTGATGTTTGATGATGTTTATAAGGCATGTTTTATACATTTCTACAAGATGTGCAATGGCATGTTTTGAAATATTGTTTATCGTGATAAATTGATTTTCATGGAAGATTTTTATATGAACCATTATGTGAAATAAATTCTGAAATGTTTTAAGAGGAGGCTCAATGCTCAAGGACACGAGAAGGCACGTGAGTTTCCCCGGGACCCAGTACTCAAGGATATGAGAAGGTACATGGGCAACCCGACCTATTCCTATGTGCACATAGAGGTTAAGCTGGCTAGTGCATTGAGTTTGCTCTGCCTGGAGCCAGGGATGATTTCGACGTTGGGTGCGTAGAAGCATTGCTCCGCCTCAACTAAGGGAAAAGTTTGAAAAATTACTTGATGTTGATAAATTTCTTGAAAAACACTTTGATATGGTTTTAGTATTGATTATTGAGAATGATGAATTCAGTGAAAAGCATGTTACATTTGAATAAATGTTAAACTTTGATTTATTCGTTATACGAACATGCCTGTTTTAAATAAATGCCGTTTTATAAAGATTTGTCACTCACTAGGCTATTAGCTTATGTTTTCCAATGTTTCCTTTTTCCCTCCCCAGGTAGCAAGGACGTTCCCGGTGCTTCGCCTAATACAGCTCGCCCTGCCTAAGCCTCGAACATCAAGATTCAGTGAAGTTTGGGAGTTGTACATTGAATATACTTCTGTAAATGGCGTGTAGAACATATGGTTTGAATGAGTACTGTCAATGGTGTTGTGTATGTTGTATTTTGGGATATGGAGATGAATTCATGTTATGTATTTAAGGTGTACCCTATATAAGGAATTGTATCAAGTTATAAGCATGCGATGTATGGCTATGTTCTATGTTTGTATATGAGTAAATGTGTGTACAGGAAAAGTTAGGGCAATATACGTCACAAGAGGGGTGATGTTTATTGTCTTCACACTCCCACTTAGGTTAGGTGGGTAATCTGGGAGGGGGTGTGATAGATTATCGATACTCATTATTGATATAGATTACCGATATTAATTACCGACAATGATACTGACTACTGATGTGGATCTTGAGAGAGTATAAATGATGAAAAGTTAGTTAAAAAGATGATTTTGGTCTATGTAATAATCAAT
This sequence comes from Citrullus amarus, assembly GCA_033088355.1. Taxonomy (NCBI): domain Eukaryota; kingdom Viridiplantae; phylum Streptophyta; class Magnoliopsida; order Cucurbitales; family Cucurbitaceae; genus Citrullus; species Citrullus amarus. The sequence continues at coordinate 12,125,350 of CM065548.1, forward strand.
GAGAATATTATTGAAGACCTATTTGGAAGGAATGCGATTATGAAATGAGATTACAAATTTAGGAATGGAGCCCACACTTTGATTCCCATAATAGAGTTTGATAAATACCACTAATAGTAATGAATTTCCTTATTCTCATTGATTGATTAAAATTATTGGTGCGTAGCCATGACCTAAGTTCAACACAAATTTTGTGTTAATGACTAAAATGTCTAGTTTGAACTTCCTTCCTTATGTTAGTACTAAATAATCTCAGAATACTAGACAATGTCTACAATATTCCAATGAAATAGTTAACGAGTTAGGCTTCTTGTAGATTTGATAAAATAAAATTTAAAAATTAGGTCCATAGCCCAGATTTATTACTTTTGCAAAAATGGCAAAAAAAAAAAAAAAAAAAAACAAGTCCAACCCATGTGATACACTTGATTCACTACTAGTATACACTTGATACACTGTTGACTGCTGATACACACACTTGATACACTATTGATATACGCTTGATATATTTGATATACTATTGAAACACGATTGAAAATGACTAGTTATTTAAGACTTGTGGTAATTTTGTAATTAAATTGATCTTTATTTAGTTAGGTCTCCTTTGTGTATCACCTTAAGTTGGAAAGGGGAGGGGTTGCCGACACAGAGAGGAGAAAGAGAAGGGGAGAGTGGAGAGAGAGAAAATCGTAGAAGAACTTATTGACAACGAAAACCGGTGATCAATGAGTGACGTGGCTTGCAATCGACGATACGACAAAGGTAGGTTGCTCCACAAATCGAAACACCATCTCAGAAGCATCAACGCTTAAATCTGGTCACTGATCTGTCTCCAGACATCACTGCCTTCGCCCACAGCTGTCGTTGTTGCATTTAACCTCTACTTGCTGGTCCATTGTTATCGTTGTCGCTGGTCTACAACCATATGGTGCACCGCTAAGGATTATTACCCCGGGTAATTGTCGTCGTGCCTACAAATCTAATCTCAATAATTTGTCATATTTGCAACATTTGAAAAGTTGAAGTCATGTATGTGAAATACTAATCTTAATTTGTCACTCAATACAATTACCCTAACGAGTTTAAATAAGATTTAAATGAAAATGAGAAGCAACGTTTAAATTTTGAATGAAAATGAGAGGCAAGGTTTAAATTTTGAAGTGGTACAAAAACAATTGATCTCACCAAAAATTAGGCTTTTGATTTTAGTTTTATATCTTAAAATATAATTAACTCGTGTACTAGAAGTTCATTTATCGAAGTTTTAACATACATTTAGTTCAACTTCAAAAAGACAAAATAGAAAATAAACTTTTTGAAAATTATTTTTTTAAAAAAATAGGAAGATTACTTCTTAAAATAGGATGGCAACTTATCAAATTAACCCCATAATACTTAACTTTTAAGAAATAGGAGATATTATAAATATTATATTAATTATAGATGTCCATTATGTATCTATGCTTAGTGTCCAAAGGTCATGTGTCTCAAGATCACACATTCTTAGTGGCCATGTAAATCCACCTCCTACTTATCAATTTACCTATAAATAGTGACATTTGGTGGATCTTTAGAGAATACACTTTGGTGAGAAAATAAAAGAAATGATTGGACAAATTTGAGAGATTTTAAAAATTCCATAATTTTCCATTTGCATTTTTATTATTTTATGTTATTTTATTATTTATTTATTTTAATATTATAATTTATTCGTGTTCCCGATTTTCGTCATTTTGCTTCTCAAATTTACAACACATTATCAGCATGAGCTCTTGTCGTTTCTCCTGTTGAAGGTAGGTCCTAAAGGTATGTCATTTTTTTTCTTTTTATTATAATTATTAAATTAAATGTTATTTTTCATGTCTAGTATATATTAAATTTCTAATATAAATACAATATTTTGTGATAATTTTACCATGAAAAATCTTACAAAACTAAAATTCGCAACCTTTGACATTAATGGAAATAATTATTTGTCGGGCGTTTGATGCCGAAATACATCTGAATGCTATGAACCTGGGAGAAACAATTAAAGAGGGAATACAACATCCATTCAGGAAAAAAGCAAAAGATATGGTTTTCCTTCATTATCTCCACGAGGGATCGAAAATAGAATATCTAACTATAAAAGATCCCCGTATCTTGTGGAAGAATTTGAAAGAAAGGTATGATCACTAAAGAACAATTATTCTTCCTAAATCTCATTAAGAATGAATGCATCTGAGGCTCCAAGATTTTAAATTAATAAGTGATTACAACTACGCATTATTTAAAATCAGTTCAAAATTGTTATTATGAGAAAAAAAAAAATTATTGACGTGGATATGTTGGATGAGACATTTTCTACATTTCATGCCTCAAATATGCTCCTGCAGCAGCAATATCGAGAGAAAGGTTTTAAACAATATGTTGAACTAATTTCATGCCTTCTCGTGGCTAAACAAAATAATGAGCTATTGATGAAGAACCACCATCTCGACCAACTGGAACAACACCATTCTCCAAAGTGAATGTTGTAAATTTTGATAATCGTGGTCGTGGTCGAGGTCGTGACTATGGTAGAGGAAGAAATAATTATTATTTTCATGGTGGTCATTCTGATCATCCAAATTTCAAAAGAACCACCCAAAATGATGAGCATAAAGGAAAAGCTCCACAAGATAAGAATTCAAAAGGTGATGAACATAAATACTTTTGATGTGGAATGATTGGGCACTGTCTCGTGTCTGTCATACATCAAAACACTTAATTGATCTCTATCAAGTTTCCCTGAAGGAAAATGGGAAAAATGTGGAAGCAAATTTTGCATACCAAGATAATGATATATTTGACTTATTCAATATGACAAATTTGGATGTGGCGGACTTCTTTGAATCTCCTGAAGAGAAAATCAGCACAAATGACATAACAAGTGTTTTCTTTGATTTTGAGAATATTTAGAATTAATGTTGTTTGATTTGTCTATCTATCTTTCGTGTTTTTTTTTTAAAGTTAAACTTTTGTATTTCAAGCTTTGTTTATCTTATTGTAATTGTCTTGTTTAAATGAAGAATCATGGACAATTTTCATATGTTGGGTGACTCAAAAATGAGGAATGACGATATATGTCTGACAGACTATGCAACTATGCATACAATACTTACAAGTAAAAAATATTTCTCCAAATTAACAATGTTGGAAACAAAAGTCAATACAAAATCAGGTTTTGCAAGCCTAATTGAAGGTTTTGGAAAAACAAATATCATTTTGCCTAGAGGAACAAAATTTACAATTAACAATGCATTGGTCTCTAGTCTATCAAAGAGAAATATATTAAGTTTTAAAAGTATACATTGCAATGGTATCATATTGAGACTCATAGAAAGAATGAGATAGAATATCTTTATATTGTATCTACTATCTCACATGAAAAATGTATACTAAAAAAGTTGTCTACTTTATCTTTTAGATTATATTATACTCATATACAAGTAATTGAAACATATGCAACAATGCACCTGAAGTTCATGAATCCATAAATATTTACAATTTCGCATGATTGATTAGGTCATTCGAGATCTATAATGATAAGGAGAAGTATTGAAAATTCAAATGGACCCCTATTGAAGAACTAGAAGATTCTTCAATATAGTGAATTATCATGTGATGCTTGCTCTCAAGGTAAATTAATAATTAGACCATTACCAACAAAAGTGGGAACTGAATCACCTGCATTTGTAGAACAAATTCATGGTGATATATGTGGACATATTAACCCACCAAGCGGACTATTTAGATATTTTATGGTATTAATAGACGCATCCAGTAGATGGTCAGACGTGTGCTTATTATCAAGTTGAAACCTTGCATTTGCAAGATTACTTGCTCAAATAATTAAGTTAGGAGCACAATTTTGATTATACAATTAAGACCATTCGATTTAAAAATATTGGTGAATACAATTAAGACAATTCGACTTGAAAATACTGGTGAATTTACATCCCAACCTTTTAATAATTATTGTATATCAATTGGGATAACTGTTGAACATCCAATAGCTCATGTTCATACACAAAATGGTTTAGCAAAATCATTTATAAAACGTTTGCAATTAATTGCTAAACCATCACTTATGAGAGCTAAGCTTCCTACATCTGTATCGGGACATGCTATTTTGCATGTGGTGTCACTTGCACACATTAGGCCAACAACTTGTCATAAATACTAGTCATTACAATTAGCTTATAACTAGGAGCAAAATATTTCCTATCTGAGAATTTTTGGATGTGCAGTATATGTTCCAATTACTCCACCACAACGTACTAAAATGGGCTCTCAAAGGAGGTTAGAAACGTATGTTGGATATGATTCTCATCAATTATTGGATATTTTGAACCCTGGACAGGTGATGTATTTACTGCACGATTTGTTGATTGTCATTTTAGTGAGACAAATTTTTCAATATTAGGGGGAGGAATTAAGAAGTTGGAAAAAAAAATTACATTGAATGCATCATTATTGTCTCATTTAGATCCCCGTACAGATCAATGTGAACTTGAAGTTCAGAAAATAATTGATTTGCAAAATATAGCAAATCAATTACTAGATGCATTTATAGATGCAAAGAAAGAAACTAAGTCACATATGCCAATTGCAAATGTTGCATCGAAAATTGATATTCCAACACAGCAAGTTGTCATTAATGAGTTTGGAACATGCCAAAAGCGTGGTAGACTAGTGGGTTCCAAAGATAAAAATCCTCAGAAAAGGGAAAATAGACAATAGTCAAAAAGACTTGGTTGAGGATGTAAATATCCATGAAAAAACCCTGGACACGACAAATAGTCAAATTAGTGAAGAAGGTGAAATACCTAAAAATAATAATGAGATTTCAATAAACTATGTCATGATAGGGAAAATATGGAACCAAACTAATGTAGTTATTGACAACATTTTTGCATATAATATTGCACTTGATATTATATCTGAAAATTAGGATCCTGAACCAAAATCCATCGAAGAATGTCGACATAAAACAGATTGGCTTCAATGGAAATAAGCAATTGAGGAAGAATTTAAACTCACTTTTAAAACGTTAAGTTTTTGGATTAGTGGTTCGGACACCAAAAGGTGTCAAACCTATGGAATACAAATGGGTATTTGTGAGAAAAATAAATGAAAATAATTAGGTCACAGGATATAAAGCAAGATTAGTTGCAAAAGATTTTTTCACAAAGACTTGGTATTGACTATGAAGAGACATATTCTCCAATGGTGGATGCAATTACACTAAGATATTTAATTGGTCTGACTATGTATGAAAGTTTGGATATGCATCTTATGGATGTAGTCACAATATATTTATATAGATCTCTTGATAATGACATTTATATGAGAATCCCAGAATGATATATTTAAGATACTTGAAACATATAAATCAAGTTCTCAAGAATTATATTCATTAAAGTTACAGAGCTCACTATATGGTTTGAAACAATCAGGACGAATGTGGTACAATTGTTTGAGAGGATATTTGTTGAAAGAAAGGTATCAAAATAATCCAATATGCCAATGTGTTTTTATAAAGAAATCACAGTCATAATTTGTTATTATAACTGTATATTTTGATGACTTAAATATAATTGGAACTCCTGAAAAATTTTCAACGGCAATAGAATATCTTAAGAAAGAATTTGAAATGAAAAATCTCAAAAAAACAAAATTTTGTCTTGGTTTACAAATTGAGTATTTAGCATATGGGATATTTGTTCATCAGTCGACTTATACAGGAAAAATTTTAAAAAGATTCTATATGGAAAAAACACATCCATTAAATATTCCAATGGAAGTTCGCCCACTAGGTGTAAAGAAAAATATATTTCAACCTCGATTTAATAATGAAGAACTTCCTTCCTGGCCCTGAAGTACCATATTTTATTACAATTGGTGCACTTATGTATCTTACTAATAATACAAAATCAGATATTGCATTTTCAGTAAATTTATTAGCTAGATATAGTTCTCCAACAAAAAGACATTAGAATGAAATTAAGCATATACTCCGTTATCTTCGAGAAACGATGGATATGGGTTTGTTTTATTTCAAATAAATCAAATTTTGATTTAATTGGTTATGCAGATTCTGGATATTATTTGATCCACACAAAGCTAGATCTTAAACCAGTTATTAAACCAGTTATTTGTTTACATTTGGAGGAACTGCTATATCTTGGCAATCAGTGAAACAGACCATAACAGCTACTTCCTCAAATCATAGCTGATATTCTTGCAATTCATGAGGCTAGTAGAGAATGTGTATGACTAAGATTAATGACTCAACACATTCGTGAAACATGTGGCTTGTCTTTTAGTAAAAATCCTCCAACAACATTATATAAAGACAACGCAACATGTATAGTCCAAATCAAAGGAGGAAATGTTAAAGGAGATAGAATAAAACATATTTCACCAAGGGGATCACTACAAGAATTTTTCCTTTTGCCGACACAATAAAACGTCCGCGAAAGTTCAAATTTCGTCGGCAAAACTTATGCCGACGAAAAGTTTTGCGTCGGTAAAAATGTCAGTGTATCCACGTCGAGAGAAGTCGCTCCCGACGAAAAACCAATTCCGTCGGCATAAATCTACTTCTGCCGACGCAATATGTTGCATCGACAGAAACTTTATGCCAACGAAACTAGATGTGTCGGCATAAATACCCTTATCTCGACGCAATTTGATGCGTCGGCTTATACTTCATCCCGACGAATTGGAGTTGCGTCAGCAAAAACCTAATTTTTAGAATATGGGCATTTCAAGGTTTTGTTCAATTTTTGTTGATGATTTATTATGCGTTGGCATAAGTTTTTTTTACAATTTTATAAATTTTAAATTGTAATAATTAAATAACCAAATTTTGTTTCTTATTTAATAATTCTATAGAAACAAAATTTAATATTCAAACAAATATAACAAAAATAAACTTATATATTAAAAATAACATTAATGTTCAATACAGTTACTAAAATTCTAAGAATAAAAACATTATATATATTTTACTAGCATTCTTACAAATCCCTTGAACAAAAAAAAGGTTAACATTTCCTAAGCCAAAATATAAATGGGATTCTAAAAAAAAAAAAAAAAAAAAAAAGAAGAAAAGAAGAAAAAACCTTCTTAGAAATCCCCTATACAAAAAAAGTTTACATTCCCTACGGAAAGATATACTTGGGATACTAAAGCAAAATAACTTCTTAGCAATCCCCTATTTAAAATAAATAAATAAATAATAAGACAATCCTAAGCCAAAATGTATACTTGAGATGCTAAACCAAAAAAATTAATCTCAAAATTTTCTTGCAATCTCCAAAAAAACAATATTTGAGACTCCACCCGTACAACCTGAAATAGGAAAAAACAACTATTATGAAGAAATATATAAAGAAAAATGAATTTAATGGTTATAAGACATGACTAAACATGCAAGCTAGGAACATGTTAAAACAAGAACACCACGAACAACCATTTAACTATCTAAAAAGTTATTAAAATGACGTAATCCCCCCCCCCCCACATACACACACACTCCATCTCGGTATCTCTCTTGCTCTCCCTCTCGGTCTACACATGAACCCCTCTCCCCCCAAGCTACGAGTGTCCTTAACACCCTTTAAACCTTCAAAGGAGCAACAAAAAATTCTTAAAAAGCTACAAAATTGTCTTAAACACACCTACAAGATAGGAAGTGGCTAACCATAACTCCAAATTAAGTTCATAAACCACAGAACACACATATTCTGAAATCCACCAAAAAATCATATTCGAAGTGGCTACCATAACTGCAGAATAGCCATACAATCAAAGTAACTTCCTAAATCCACTAAAACACACATATTTGAATGTGGCTACAATAACTACATGATAGACACACAACCAAATTAAGTTCTGAAATCCACCAAAACACACATATTCGAAGTGGCTAGCATAATTGTAGGATAGCCACACAACCAAAGTAAGTTCCTAAATCTACTAAAACACACATATTTAAATGTGGCTACCATAACTGCAGGATAGCCACACATCCAAATTAAGTTCCTAAATCCACACATATTTGAAGTTAGAAAGTTGTCATAATGTACCTAGTTGTTTGAGAGTCCATCTCCTTGCCTTTGTTACCCACCTAACTGTCTCGCCATTTCAGCCAATTGATCTTGAAAACTCGAAAATTGTGACCTTAACATGGCATTTTTCTCTTGTAAGGTCATCACCACCGCCTCAAGCTTTTAATACTTATTCCCAATCTCTTCCTCAAACTGTGAAGAAGATACACCACCTCTAACTAAATTGGGTTTTGGGTTCCATCCAAGACCTTTAGTGTGGCCTGATCGTTTCCCCAAAACTCGTTCACAAATAATTGCCTTCGGTGTTGGTTCAAGTCTATCTTGTGATGATAGTCTGATCTACTCTTGCATTACCAACTATATTTATATATATAAGAGTTAATATAAAATTACGTATGTATAATACAATATAACTTACATATGCTTATTTGGCCGCATCGTTTATCCACCCATCCTTCTCTGAGAAATGACTCTTGTGAAACAATTCCACTTGGCCAACTTTTTCACCCTTACTGATTGTCTGTAATTCAATAAAAAAAATAATAAATAAAAAAAAACACCTAAAATTTAGATTTACTAGAAAAGTAATAAAATAGTAATGAATTTGAACCATACCAATTCATTTTGCACTTGAAGAAAGGAAAATTATGTAAAATTTTGTTTGGAATCTTCTTACTTGTTCCATCCTTCATTTTGTATCGAGACTCACCACACACAGGACAACTTTGACAATTAGAATATTGTTTCCAAAATAAAACGTAGTCATACTTGCAAGCATGAATAGACTCGTATCCTAGTCCTAAGTCACGTAATTTATTATTATTATTATTATTATTATTATTATTATTATTTTGCTTCATAAAAAGAACTAGGTATATAGAAACCAACTAGAAAGGCATCTTTCAATATATCAAAGGATTTGTTACTCCAATTATTGAGAACCTTAATATGCATCAATCTCACCAAGAAGTTCAATGAGGAAATTTTTGTACAACCAGGGTACAACGGGTTACGTGCTTCATCCATCAACTCCTCAAAAATGTTTGAAGTATCACTTTCTTCAATGTTATCAGGCATTTCATCCCTAAATTCTTCTTCATCTTCATCATATTCCATTTCTCTCATCCGTCCTTGCAAATCATTTAAAAGATCTAACTACTCATTGTCATCATTCTGAACAGTAGGTTCTTCTCTTAATCTATCGTTTGCTAAAGGAGCTAAAGTAGTCATGACTCTTCGAAATCGAGATAGATTTTTCGGTTCTCCATGATAAATCCATTGCTATATGAAGGAGATATTCCATTAGCAAATAAATGTCATTCTACTCCATCTAATGTTAGAAACATTGAATTCCGACAATTTTTACATGGACTCGTTTTTCCTTCTCCATTTACATGACACTTTGCCACTTCCATAAATTGTGCAACGCTATCAATATACTCTCTTGAAAATCTATCTCTAAGTTTAATCCAATCTTTATTCATATTTGAATAAAATGGACAAGTTTTAATCCTGTAGGAGTTAGGACAAAAAGTTAGATAAACTTTTTTCCACAAATCTAAGGATACTTTAACAAGGGACACTTTCACTCTCTAATTAAAAACTCCTAAAAAGTGTCTAAGTGACAATTTTGACTCTCAAAAGACCTACAAAGTTCCTAAAATGTGTTAAAGTGCCAATTTGACTATTTCGCTCTCTACCTATCAGTCTCTCTATCTTATCGGTCTCCCTATCTCACTCTCCCTCTCGGTATCTCTCTCCCCCGCTCTCCCTCTTGGTCTTCGTCTCGGTCTCGCTCTTTCTGCAATGACTCTTTCTGTAATCGCTCAATCTCGCTCTATCTCTCTTCTTGTTGGAGAAGAAGAAGCTAGAGAAGAGGTCAGATAAGAAGAAAATAAGAAAGAAAAAAAAAACTCTCACATGAACCCCTCTCCCTCCAAGGTACGAGTCTACACATATACACGATGGAAAAACATAAAAGATCAACTAAAATATGCAGTCCACGCTCACATATAATATGGTAAAGGGTACCTACAACGAGCCCGCGGCGATGGCTATTGGGGAGATGTAGCGCGGAGAACATGTCAAAGGAGACGCACGGATAACGAGTCGGAGAGGAGACACGTCTGTGCGGCGATAACTTCCAGAGGAGATTGTTCAACGGTGATGGTTGTTAGGGGAAGAAAGATTAGGCCAGACCAGAGTGGGGAAAGGGAAAAAAGAGGGGAAGAGATAAACAGATGAAAAAAAAATCGGGGAGGTGGGGGGGAAGGGGAGGATGGGGGTCGACATACGCAAAAGAGGGGGGGGGGGGAAGGGAAAAAAGGGGGGAAAGGATTTTTTTAGTTCACCTTTTTTCCAACACAAGATTTCGTCGGCACAAATCCAAAAGAAAAACCTTTTTAGGTCAACTTTTGCCACTCCACCAACTCCAATAATCATTACTACAAATTTGGGTTATGTTGACATATAAAACCGTCAATAATGCCTTAATTTAAAGCTTAAAAATAACTATTAATTTAAACATGCATATAAAAACATCAATAAACGTTTATATTTAAGTTGACGCACAAAATTGCCAATAAAAACACATTTGTTGACACAAAAGTACTAAGTTCCATAAAAAAAACATTGAATTTTCAGTTTTTTAATCATGCTATTGTTATAATTATTCTTTATAGTAACTTAACATTAATAAAATCATTTTTACCATGTAAAAAATCAAACAAACTTTTATGTAAAAGTGCTTTTGAGAAAAATTTTTAGATGTATGAGTTTATTTAAAAAAAAAAAAAATTATCAAACAGTGTTCAAATAAAAATAACTTAACTAGAAACGTCACATGCACAAATTTGTAAAATGATTGCTTAAATTAAAAAAAAAAAAAAAAAAAACCTTGAAATATATGATCCAAAAGTAAACCCTAAACTTCATTTTCTAAAACTCCCAACAATAGATGTGTGCTTAAAAAACAATAAAATAAAGTGTAATATGTGTGTGTGTAAAATTATTGAATAAAAAATTTTCCAAACATAAATAATCATCATAAAAACAAATTATTTATGTAAAAAAAAATAAAAAATACACCAAATACCTTTGACATAGGAACTCAGCATCCCAAAAAACCAAAAATCAAATATATGATCTCCACAGGCGTATAAACTCCACAAACATATGAACTCAACTTAGCGCGCCAAGTAGCCCCCAAAACTTTTCTATGCTCATGATCTTATAGAAAATGGCGACATCGCTGTACAACAAATTTGTTCGAAGGATAATCTGGCAGACATAGTTACAAAGCCATTATCTACCACAACCTTTGAAAAATTGGTGTAGAACATTAGAATGTGGTGACTCAGATATCTCAAGTGATGTTTCTATGAGAGGAGCAAATGTATTGTATTCTTTTAGAAGTATTAAATTATATGAAATATGTACTTTTTTACTTTCACTAGGAATCTTTTCCACTGGGTTTTTTTCCTAATAAGGTTTTAACGAGGCATACTTCATATATAATGGGTATCTAAGGGGAGTATTATGTATCCATGCTTAGTATCCAAAGATGTATCTCAAGATCACACATCCTTAGTGGTCATGTAAATCCACCTCCTACTTGTCAATTTGCCTATAGTGACATTTGGTGGATCTTGAGAGAACACACGTTAGTGAGAAAAGAAAAGAAATGATGGAAGAAATTTGAGAGATTTTAAAAATTCCATAATTTTCCATTTGCATTTTATTATTTTATTTTATTATTTATTTATTTATTTTAACATTAGAATTCCTCAATATTCGTATTTTCGATTTTATGTCACTTTGCTTCTCAAATTTACAACAGGGGAAAATTAATGGTTCCATTTTCAAATTGATTTGGAAAGTTCTAATCATCTCATGTTTTTTTTAAAATAAAAAGCCAAAAATATAATATCTATATATACTTGATAGTTTTCAAGAAAAAGTAGTCCAAATTAATTTCTTCCCACCTGAGATTTATCATTTACTTTATAATTTTGGTCTTTTATAAACGGAAGGATAAAGGGAATTAAGAATGGCCCGATTATGACAATTCTAAAATATTGATAACATTTTGCTATTATTTTTCTCTTTTTTAGACAAATTGAGGTTTAGTCACTTTCCATTTGATGCGTATATATATACATATATATATTCATCCATCATATACATATATATATTAAATTAGTGCATTTAGAAATATAATAGACATAATATATATATGAGAAATTATTTTAAATAACAAAATTGTTTGAAAATATTTACAAATAATAGCAAAATAGCACAATCTATTTGCGATATACCACAATAGATTGAAATAAACATCTATCGCAGTCTATCACAGATATACAGTAAAATTTTGCTATATTTGTAAATACTTTTGTTCATTTTCCTATATTTGAAAACAACTCTATATATATTATTTTAGTACAACAAAAAATAACTAGAAGATTTGAACCTCTGACTTCAAAGAAAGATATATGTTAATTACCATTAAACTATGCTAAATTTGACAAGAATAATTTTATTTTGGTCCATGTACTTTCAAAATTTGTTCAATTTAGTCCATATAGTTTTAAATGTCCAAGTTTAGTCCCTAGCTTTCAATAAATCTTAAAGTTAGTCCATCAAAGTTAACTTTTATTGAAATTGATTAAATAATCCTAATAACTTTCATGTAAAGAAACAAAATTTGTGAATATTTTGTCAAAAGTTATAGTGAAAATGCTAGTAAAAAATGAAAAGTAATGAGAAAATCTACAATAAACTTGTAGTAAGAACTAAATTTAAGATTTATTAAAACTATAAAGACTAAAATTGAACAAACTCCAAAGTATAAAGACCAAAATGATATTTTAACAACTTTATCTTCAAGTTTCTATAAAAAGAAAAATAAAAAAATAAAAATAAAAATAAGTACAAAGAAAGGAAATCCTTTTATAGAATTATTGTCATTGACAAAAGGAATATGAAAAATCAATCTATTTCTATTACTCAAATCGAAATTATTTACTATAGGTTTAACTAGTAGTAGGGACTAAATTTAAGAAAAGAAATCCTTCTATAGAATTATTAAGATATTTCAAATTTAGAATTTCAGTGAATAACTCTTTTAACTTTATGTATATGGAGAATATATAAATCTATATATAGGAAATACCAAATACCAAACACATCACAAAACAATGTCAACTCACATTAACGAAACAAAGCAAACAAGTTAAAGAGAAAAAAAGAGTAACGAAGAGGAAAACTAGTAAAGGACTTTGCCTATTTATATGTCAATTTCATAGGTCAACATTTACTCAAATATTGACAACCTTTATACATAATCATACCTAAAATTTATGTTTCTCATGTCATACCTTTTTAAACCCTATTGATTCATTGGAAAATTACCTAACTTTTATTGTTTTAAATTTTTTTGTGATATAAAACAAAGAAAATAATATAGCAAAATTATATTGTGACACATAATAATTGAAAATCAATTAAAAGAATAAAAGGATATGGGGATAGAGCAATAATAAAAGAATTAAGTAGTTGTTTTACCTAATTAACTTTTAATTTTAATTTGAAGATATGTTTAAGGTTTGAGAAATAGAAGGGTTAGTTTATGTCAATGAACAAGACCTTATAATAGACACTAATTTGGGGTAGGCATGTGGTAGATCATACACATATATGATTTGACCTACATCATCAATAATTGGTTACAATAAAAACCAACCCCCCCAATGCACAATTGGTCAAACATTTCAAGCCAAATAGATTTTTGAATTATTTAATAATTAAATTCTTCCAACAAACCTTGATTTTATTGATATAATAATCATTTTCTAATATAGCTCAATTGGTTTAGATATATACTTCTTATAAAAAAAAAAAGTTAAATGTTTGAACCCTCCAACTATTTAATTATTGTTGAACTCAAAAAAGATATAATAATGATGTTCACCATCTTAATTATTTTGATAAATGTATTCTATAATTAAAAGTAAAAAAATGTATAATATGTAAAATACTACTTTAATTATCGAAATATCATGTATGCGTCTAGGAGTAGCTTGAACTACTGACTTATTGGATAAGTTATGGCTTACCATTTATATGTGATTTAAATTATATATTTGGTAATTAAGTTTTATTTGATTTTTGTTTTTATTTGAGAAACATGTGAATATTACTATATTAATATATTAATTAATTAGAATAGCATTTTAAAGGCTAAATTTATAAGAACCTAATCCAATAGTGAAAATACATCTCCAATTTCTAAAAATAAATATATGTGCACTCAAAATAAATAAATAAATAATATAATATAATATAATAAACTTCATAAAATCATACCAATTTCAATGGCAATGGTACATGAACAATAATGGAAATTTTGATTTGATATTATATATTCTCTTTATTAATTAATGTCGAAAGTTTAATTTGAATTTTCATTAGTACATTATTTAGCTAAAGGAAAAAAATATCTAAAATGATTTTTTGTTTAATAAATATATTAAACACAGATGTAAATAAAATAACGATATAAACTATACAAATTAAACATCTAAAAGAATTTTCATTTCATGTCTAGTTTAGTTTTGAACAGCACATTTAATTAACTCTAAACACCTTCAAAAGTATTGATGAAAAGTTGACTTTTTATTAGAGTTAATTGAAAAAAGAAATAGAGACTAGAAATTATTATTTTTATTGGTTAAATTTTGGAATTAATCTTTCATAATGATTTTTGTTTCACCCAAAAGTCTCCGATAACAATAGGTACAAATTTAGTGAAGGCCTAGGGGCTCGAGCCCCCTCAATCTTTTTTATTTAGATTAAAATACTATTTTAGTTGATCTCTATACTTTGGAATTTGTTTAATTTTAATCTCTATACTTTCAAATGTCTAATGTTAGTCCTTGTACTTTTAGTAAATCTTAAATTTAGTCCCTCAAAGTCAATTTTTATCAAAATTGACTAAATAATCATAATAATTTTCATGCAAAGAAACACAATGCATGAATATGTTTTCAAAATTTATAGTGAAAATACTAATAGAAAAATAAAAAGTAACGAAAAGATCCACATTAAACTAGTAGTAGAGATTAAATTTAAGGTTTATTGAAAATACAAGGACTAAAATTGGACATTTGAAAATATAGGGACTTTAGTAGTTACTATCTTACTAGCTCTAGTATCCACATGCTTCTAAAGAATGAAATATTATCAAGCACTCATATTATTTTGAATAGTGTTTATGATTCGCTACTTTTTTCTTACCAAATGGTGGCTTTCATGTGATTATAAGTACTCTTTTCTTAATCATAGGCGGTATTAACCAATATCTATCTCTATATATAGATGAACTCTAACCGTTAAATCATAGTGGCTAAATCTAACATTTCCAAAATTATATGAGACTATATTTGTAATTTAACAAATATTTTTTCTATTAGCTGTTTTAATTATGATCCTGAATGGATATATATTAGAAGTTACCATATAATTAAACATCTTATCAAGGTACTTATTTAGTTATTACAACCATTTTATTATTTAGTTATTACAAGCATCATTTTATTATAATTCTGTTCTCAAAATATTAATTTAATATATACCTAAGAAAATATATTCTCAATTAAAGGCAAAATATTTTTAATCTCAACCGCTACATGTTGTCGATATAAAATTAAATAATAATTAGTATGGATAAAATATTAATCCATATTGTAAACAAATTTATTAAAATCACATCAAATACTAAATTATTATATATTAAGATTGTTTGCAAATATAGCAAAATGTCATTAGTTATTTATTACATCTATACAATTTTGTCATTGTATAGATGTCATTTAAAACAATTACCCTATATATTACCTAATTTCAACACAATTAATTGTTTACTATTATTGAAGTTTAACCATTAGTTCTAATCGTAACTCAATATTATTTAGGCCAAGTGAGCTTAGCTTAGACATAATTAGCATGACCTTTCATCATAAAGTGAAAGGTTAGATCTTCCGTCCCACAATTATTGTACTTACAAACAAGAAAACTATTTCAACACTTTTAATAGTATTTACATTATTTATATTATTTCTATTAATAACTCAATTACATCTTTATCTTATGAAAGTTCATTTAATAGTTTATACAAATTAAATATAATAACTTAGTATTTAAAACTGTTGTTCAAGTTTTATATATATAGTTCGAATTGGGAATCAAACTATGGACTTATAATGATAATTTGATATTTTATCCATTGAATTATGCTCAAACTAGTGACAATATAATAATATTAATTTTAAATATTCAAATGTGGATCTTAACATTGCTTAATTAGTCAAAAGTATTATTACTTTAACTTTAACCAGGGGGTATTAGTAAGGGTGGACATTCAAATCTATCCCTCCTTATTCTCCATGTATATATAATTGATATATAAATTGATACTTTTAATAAATAAAGTATGTAAGATAATCAAGATTAAATAGTAAGTTTGATATGAGAAGTTTCAAGATGGCACATCTAGATCTACTTAACTTTTATACTTCGAATAAAATATTTCACAATACTTTTTTATTTCAAAATATTCCGATAGGGCTCCAATTTAATATATTTTATTTGTTTGTTTTTATAATAGGCCCCTCTAAACTTTTTAAATTTGTGCTAAAAGATTAAAATATCACACAATACGTTGATTTATTAGTTGATATATCTATAATATACATAAAGTAATTGTTTTAAATAAAAAATATTAAAAATATTTTAAAATATAGCAAAATGTAACTGTCTATCAATAATAAACGTGATAGACACTGATAGCTATCTATTGGTGTTTATCAATAATAAATAGTAATAAATGATAGTAGTCTGTCCATATCTATCATCAGATAGTAACATTTTGCTATATTTGTAAATATTTTGTATTTGAAAATAACCCAGAAAATATCACTTATTAATTTCAACATGAAGATATACGCTAATATCAAAATATATCTCTTAATTTGAAAGTAAAAACAACTCAATTATTAGTTTAAATATATTTTTATTTTATTATATACAAAAATATTCTTGATAAGAATATTTTATCGGTATACTTATCAATACATCTATGAAATTGAAATTTCGATATTAAAATCGACATCAATATTTTAATATATTCCAGTTTTAATTCCATATAGCCTGTAATTTAATCATAAGAATGAAGAGTAATTTGATGGATTGACCTAACAAATAAGACCAAAATGTTGTTTTACCTTCGATTTTCAAAAAAAAGGCTTTATATCCATTTTCAAACCGTTTTTCATTATTTTCTTTCCTTCTTTTCTTCTTAACTTTCACAAAATATTTTCTTTCCTTCTTTTCTTCTCAACTTTCCCAATATTTCTCTCTCTAAAACTCTATCCACACCTTCTTCCACTAAATCGCTATATTCATTTTTTTGCAACAAAAACACTCACTTTCCTGTATTCCGTCTCTGGAAGCGTCAACAACGACAATGAGCAAAGTTGTTTTTTCGTCTTCTGACAACTCACAATATCGGGTGGCAATGTACACAATTTTTTCAAACACCAAACAAACCAAATGGAAGTGAAGGGTGAAAAGGTGAGCTAGTATGAGAGCAAAAATGAGAAAAGGAAAAAAAATAATCCAAAAAAAGGAAGAAGGCTTAGTGACGCTAACAAAAAAGTTAAAAAGCTTTCTCTTGGAAAAGCTGGTCAAATTTCATTTCTTCTTTCAAGGTCATCTATACAAAACTTTCAATTAAAAACAGAGCATTGGGTGTAATTTTGACATTAAACTGAAAGAGGAATGAGAGGTTGAAGAAGGGAGGGGTGTATATCATTAACAGAACAAGTCCAATGGCAATTAAGTTGGAGGACCCAACTGTTTAGGACTTGCTTTTTAAATCAAGACCAAAGGAAACCTTGATGTGAGAGAGAAAAGAGAGAGAGATTCTGAAAGGGGAAAATTGCACATGCCCAACTGACAGAAATGGCTGTGTCAACAACAACAACAAGAACAACACCAATATATTTCTCTCATTTTTAGGAGAGGGTGAGAGTGTTTATTGAAAGCTTTATGACAAAAAGTAATACACTTCTATGGCCTACTCATTCCTGTCCCCATTTTTAGAATACCCATGGATTCAGTTCATAATTCCTCATCTACTTCCATTTAACCCTAATCCCTCTCCCCTCTAACTTATACTTCTCACAAGAATCTCCTTTTCAAATTACTATACTATCAACTGATTGACTCACTCAACGGCACAAACAAAATTAAATGTCTCACCCATTTTGACTCAAAAACTTACAACTTTCCTATACTTGTCGGTACGAGATATGAAGAAGATCCAATAAGTAGAAATGGATATTAATTAGGGAAGAAATAACATAGATCACCAATCTAATACTATGTCAAATCACCGATGGACCCAAAACACAATCCTCCCAAATCACGTCATATCCCACTTGTTGTAAAAAAAGACGTGTTGCTAATTGGTATCTAACTCATTTGTGGCAGAATGGTTTTGTAATTAAAATCCCAAGCACAGGAAACAGAGTGAATTACAGAGAAATGAATGGTACAGAGTACAAACATGTATGCCCAGAAGCACAAACGCTAAACCCCTCTTTTCTCAACATTCACACAGATATATGGCCTGAAATGTCATTGTTAAACACTCTTGATTCTTCCCATCACAGTCATTGAAAATTTGAAGTGAAGCACATGGAATTTCATTTTCATGAGAGGAAAGAAAAATGAATAAGAACAGTTGATAAATATCCCAATCAATTCGTTTTGTTGTTGGAAGTAGAGGATATTTCGTTGTTCTGTTCATACAAGAAAATCAAAAACAAAAACCATACTCACAGTCCCGCACCAAATTCCCCCAACACAACGAGAAGAAATTCAAAATCAAATTCAAAAAGATGAAGAAGAAATTAAGAAATATAATGCCTCTCTTTCTCCTTTTCTTTTCCAATAGTATTTTCGTTTTGTTCCATTTTTTTTTTCTTCCGAGAATCTTTCTGAAATCATTGTGGTGATTTGGATGTAGGTGTAGTACCTGCAGCGGCAGCAGCAGAATCAACGGCACGAGCCATTCCTTCAGTCACGGATGTAAGCTTCTGCAGATTCAATTTCACAACCGTATCTGCAAATAAACGCGTATCCTCTTCCGTATTCCCTTCCGGCACATCCACGATGTACGATTCCAAGACGACGGTCCAGATCTGACCATCGCGCTCCATCTCATGAACTGTCGTAACAGACCGGTAGTTCCTCAACCGATGTTCACCGCCGGTGATACTGAAACCAGTCACATACCGATCGTCGTCGAGTATATCGAGCCGTTCCGTACTCGTCGCCGCCGGGAGGCCGGAGATTACATTGACGTCTCTGGTGCATCCTACAGTCATTACGAAGTCTTCGGCGACGGTACAGCTCTTGATGAAGTGTTTGTAAGTTTGAGGTTTATCGAAGCGGCGGACTACGGACCAAACGACATCGCGCGGCGCTCGGATGAGTTGAGAGAGAAGGGAGGAGCATTGGCCTGGGCGAAGTTCGTAGGTGTGGAACTCGAAGATGAGTTGCTTCAGGTCGTCGAACTCGTGCTGAGATAATCCGGCCGGGACGGTGAGGTGGTGGGCGGTAACGGTGGCGGTGGCGGTGGCGGTGGCGGTGGGAGAATCGTGCTGGTGGTGGTCGATTTCTGACGGTTCGCCCTTTTCCATTTCTGTTAAGCGCTTTTTTTTCCTTCGCTTTTCTTTTCCAAATGTCGGGCTTTAGACGGGTGAGAGAGAGAGGACTTTTTTGTTCAAACTTATTTATTTATTTATATATACATTTAAAAAAAAAAAAATGATTTTTGCATTTTAAATTTTCTGGTTGGAGAGTTAAACGGTTCAAGAAAAATGTCAAAGTAAAGAAATAAGTATCATATCCTATCCTATCTACAAATTTTAATTATTGAATTTGATTATACTAATTAATAATTTATAATTTATACTTCAAAATAAAAACCCTGACTTTCAATTTTGATTATTTTTGCATGTTTTACTACTAAGTTACATCGTAGGTTTAGCTTTATGTAATTTTTTTAGTTCAATAATAATGGTACCAAATTTGAAATTAAACTTGTATTTTGTATTTGTATCATATTCAAAAACTAGATTTTAATGTAAACAAATTGTTTAAATTGCATTTGATATTAATTTATAAATCATAAAAAAAAATAGTTGTAGTTATCCATTAGTTGAAAATATATTTATTATTAATTTATTTATCAACATGATTTATGTTCAAGAAATTGTATAATTATTATTTTATAATATTATATAATTTATAATATATTACATAATACATATTTTAACTTTTTTAAGAAATTAAATTGAGTTTATAATATGACATACTATATATCTAAAATTTATATCTTTATTTAGTATAATTCTGCAATTTAAACTTTAAAATTTAAAATTTGTATTATTTGAAAATCACGAAATCTAAAAACAATTTTAATAAACAAAATTCATGTTATCTGCCAAAAACGTATTTGTTGAATTTAGTGAAGTTGAAAACATAAAACTGAATCCAAATTACCAATTCAACTTACCCTAAATTTTTAACTTCTTGTTGATAATAGATGTCCAAACCAATTATATTGTATGTTCATGTTGATACTAATGGTTGCTTTACTATGAGGTATGTATCAAGATTTATGTCCAAAGAAGTTTTTCTTTTTATAAAAAGAATATATATTTATTTACTTGCCCATGAATTTATTTTTCTTCTTCTTTTTTAATAACAAATTTGCCTCCCGACGTTATGTGTCGTGTCAAGTTAATCTTGAATATTTATTTAATTTGTTGGCTTCTATCATGGCTTGAGCGATATGGCAACGTTTCAACATTTTGGAGGAGAAACTTAGAGTATAATTAAAGGACCCTACGGGTGTTCAAAAAATTCTTTCAACCCAACTCAATCGGTACAGTTTGGATTAAGTTGAAATAAATGAAAACTTTATAAGTTGGGTTAGTTTATGGGTTCACCTAAAATAATCTAGCTCAATTCGAATTAACCTAAACTTATTATTCATATTAAAAAGTATGTTTTTTTTTTTTTTTTACTTCAATACAATTATATATATATATATATATATATATTAATTTTACTTAATTTCATGATGTTTTTAGATTATTTATTATCCATCAATTATGTAAAATAATTTTTTAACACTAGGAAAATCAATTTTCCATGTTATAAATGAAAATTGATTTGCTAATCTTATTTCAATATGTGAAATAATTAAACAAAATCTTTTACATATTAACATGTTATATCTTTTAAAACAAAAAATAAATAATGAATCGAATAACCTGAACCAACTCAAAACCTAAATATTTCATCGTTGGGTTGAGTTCATTATTTAATAAGGGTTATTTGAGTTGAAGAAATCGACAAGCCGGGCAATTGAATTAGGTCTAAAAGTTAATTCAATCCAACCCACGAACACCCCTAGAGAATACTAGAAATTTTTCTTATAAATTTTGTTTAATGCTAAATAACTCACACTATTTCTAAAAAGCATGCTAATGCAAACAATAAATGTAGTATGAAAAATTTCTATATTTGTGGCCATATATTAGTCATGAGACCATACTATATTTTGTAACCTTCTCTCTTTCGTCAAATTTGTACTTGCAATACTTCAAATTACCTCATTATAAGCTTCATAGAAATTTTAATGACCACATTGATAGTTAATAATATTAGGTATAAATTTGTACTTGGCAATACTTCAAATCACCTTAAAATCTTATCAATTTTGAGCTCTATTAATATTAGGTATGTATAGAAATATACTATAAAATATCATAATCATAATTAGAAGCATTCAAATCATGAATTACACACACATATATATATATATTTTGAGATTTTTGTACATATGACCATTTTCAGGGGCACAAATGAAATTTAACCCATTGTTTGAAATCAAATGAAATTTAGCCCTTTTGTTGACACAAGCGCGGTATGAAATTACCAATACAATCGCGAACATGGATCTCAATTTTTTCCTCTCTCTTCTCACCCATTCTTCTCGCTTCTTTGATTTTTTTTTCCTCATCAAATATGCTTCACACTCCGGCCTTTTGAATTCTTCCTCTCATAGCTCAATTCTTTCCTTGATTTGTCCCTTGCTCCTTGGGCTCGCTCTCTTTTCTTTTGGTCTCGCTAGTTCCAGTTAAGTGTTAGAAGAAGAGAAGCAAGAAGAATCAAGGTGATTTCGATAATTTTACTGGGAGAAGACATAAGCAAAAGGCGAGGGAAAAAAAAAAAAAACGTTTGTTTTCAAAACCTAAGTAAAATGCCATTCATCCCTCCCATTTTCGGCTATCAATACCAATTTATCTATCTTTTCATGATGTCGTTGGGATAGAAACCTAAGGCTATAAATTAATGTTATTTCATTAAAAGACAAACTTATAAAAATTATGTGGTAAGGGGAAGATATTAAATGAGATGGTCATAATGGGACTGTTTCATGTTAACAGAATCAATAATTTGTCTACTCCCTAATAATTATGGGATATAAATATGTCAAAAAAAAATTATTAAATTTTTTATACAACAATTATGAAGATGGAGATAATTGTGAATCTCTAGAAAGAAATATCATTATGAGATATATGTATATACTAATTTTTTATTAATTTTTTTAGTACAACAATTGTGGAGGGTGGAGATTAAATCTCAAAATGTCATGTCATTATCGTAAAATCTTTTGTTAGTTAGATATCATTTATGTCTATTTTTAATGAATTGAAATGGAGAGATAGGAATACACATAGCAACGAGGAATTTATATATATATATATATATATTATTTTTTTTTTTTTGAGGAAAGAAAGGAATTTATAACTATTAATATTAGGCTTTGAAAACGCAATTAATTATAATAATGTGGGGGAGACAAGTAAATTATAATTTTGTCGCTTTTTGTTTGCATATAAATAAATTAAATTAATTAAAGACACAAAAATGATGTGGAAAAGAGGATGAGGTCGAAGCTCATTGGAAAAGGAAGTAAGGCGTCAGCATCATATGCCACGTCTTTTCCAGCTAATCAAATTAATTAGTCCATTTTCTTTATCTAAGCATATCCATAATAATATTATCATTTTCTTTTCTTTTCTTTTTTTTCTTTAAAAAAATAATTATTGTCCCATTAAACTTATTTAATTTGATTGGTCATGCTTGAATATGCTTCCACATTACCTTCTATCAATCATTGCATTAACAAATTTGTTAAATTTAAAAAAACTTAAGGATGTTTGGGACACAAGATTTAATATAATAGTATGTGGTTATTATAATGTGTAGAGTCATAATAGTCTGTAGCGTTGAATAATTTGTATTTGAGGTAAGATCATTTTAGTCCGGGTTTGTAGTGCAAATTATTTTAGTTTGATTATTTAGGTTATGTTATCCTTCGTCTATTTAATTATTTTTAGATGTATCAATACTATTAAACATACATAAAATACATGAGATTGGGCTAAAAAATCATATAATTGATTAAGTAAAAAAAAAATTCATATTTGGGGTGCACAAAAGCAACTAATTAATTATTCAACTCCATAACATTACACAAAAATGTATATTTAGGAGTGATTGTTGCCAAGTATATGTCACCGCAATGATGACAAAAAAAATATTCTCAGCATAGGTACATGATTAAAAAAAAAAATGATGGTAAGATATCATTTAGAAGCAATTTAAGAAAAGTTGATCAAATGTGTTTTTTTTTGAAAAGGAGCTCACAATACTAAAATAAATTATTAAAAGTAAATTATTATATTATATGAATTAACTTATGCTCTAGTTGAATTTTATGAATGTGTCTTTTTTTCCTCTACATATATATATACAACTTTTTTGCTTTAAACTTTAATGAGATCCATGAAACTAGTGTTATATATATATATTATGACATGTTTGGGTTGACCAAGAAAAAAATGTTTTTTAAAAGTCATTTTTATTTAAATATTTTGTATAAAACTTGTTTAAATAAAACCACTCATGTGTTTGGTTACATTTATGCACGACTTTGTTTGGTTTGCTATACACTGAAAGTCTTTTTATTAATGTCAAATTAATCACTATAAAAGAAAATCGTTAAACACTATGAATTAGTCAATGAAGTAATCTCTAGAGTTGGTCGCTAGAGGTGATTGTTGGAGTTGGTCATTGGAGGCAGTCGTTGGAGCTAGTTACGAAAGGTGGTCGCACGTGGGCATCGTAGGTGGTTGTCTAGTTGGTCGCCGGTAGGTGGAGTCATTGGAAACATTTGAGAGAGAGAGTTTGTTATTTTAGCCATGAATTGAAAAATCATGATGTTGTAGCAAAATGGAGAGTTTAAATGACCATTTTCCCTCATTTTCTTAACAACTGAATAAACTATTATAGCACACCCAACTCATTTCAAATTGGAGCTCCAAACAACCCCTAAGTCTATTATAGTTCTTTTGCAAAACTTGAAGATATATTTTAAAGTTCATAAGGTGTTTGGACCGAATGAGTTGAGTTGTTAAGTCTGAAGTTGTCTAGTCGATGAATTAAATCATCTATGTTTCGAGAGCAAAGTTATGTTAGCACATGTGTTGGGAGTGATTTTGAAATAGTTAAAATCACTTAAAAAAAAAGTCTTAAAAGTGCATGCTTGAGAATGATTTTAGAATGATTATAATCAATTTAATATTTATTACATTTTTAAATGTGATTTCTCATATCATTAAAATTGGTTTTGAATGATTAGTATGTTTAAGAGTGATTTTGAAAATGACAAAAATGATTTTAACTATTTTAGAATTACTCTCAAATATACCTTAGTAATTTAAAATTAATTTTAATTGAATGAAAATTGTATTTAAAATTCATTTGGAAGTATTAAAAGACATGTTTTTAGTTTATTAAAAGTGAGTTTATCATTTTAAAAAATACATTTAGTCTGAATTTTGAAAATCACTCTTTGAAGTGTAGAGTGGTTTAACTTGACATTCTAAATTCATTATGCTGACTCTCTCTCTCTCTCTCTCTCTCTCTCTCTCTCTCTCTCTTTTTTTTCCTTTTTTGCTAATTAATGTTTATTTGTCGTACCTTCTAATTTTTTATTTCACTTAAATTTGATGTAGAATCAAATATGAATGTAATAAATATACTTAATTTGATATCAATCCTAGATTACTCGAATTCAAATTTACATTATTTAAACAAGTTTTTTTTGGATAGAGTTTGAATATGCCCAAATTTACTATAATGTGTGAATATTAGGTTTTTATCCAATTTTTTATTTAGATTTGGAATACAATTCAAAGATAGATTTTGCGAAATTTGATTTGGGATCAAAATATTATATGTTCAATTTGATTCAAATTAAATTAAATTCAAACTTTATTAACCTGATCCATTGATTTAAATTTGACCAATGCGTAGGTTCTAATTTGACAAGGATTCCAAATTGCTAACTTTGTTTAAAATATTTTTTATATTCTAAAAAAGATCCTTTTTTTAGTTGGTTTAAGTTATTAGAAACATATTGGAGAGGGTAAAAAGATAGAGTTGCTTGATAAATGTGCAGATCCAACAATGAACGAAATTGAAATTGGTATAGTGTAGTTATTTAAGTGTGTGTGAAGCATGTGGGCCACAACTCCACCTAACTCAAGTTGGTGGGTCTAACACCTCTTAATAATGGATCATATACTAATAATTTAAATTCTTTTAGTCTTATTTTTAAGGGTGACTCAACAAATGGCCAAAATGGAATCACCGTTTTGAAAAATGGCAAATTATTTATATATATATATATATATATATATATATATATATATTTTGGTGAAATGATCAAATCTCATTATACTACTAAGTCTCACAAAAAAATCATTATGATATTATTTAAAAATATAATAATGGACAAAAATACCATTGCTGACAAATCCCTATAATTATAGTATATTTCAAAATAAAATCTAATAACCTATAACAAAATATGATAAAGTAAACCACTCCCAACAAAATAAAAATACAAAATTGACTAAATCTTCGATGATAAATAAAATAACAAGGTATTTTCCTTTTTTTTTTTTTTTTTTTTTTTGGAAAAACAAATGAGATAAACCTTAGGTTCCAAAAATGGCAATGTGTAACACAAATACTTGACATATGGATTAATTAGGTCTTGCATGGAAGAAATATGTTGTAAGTCTTCACAAATACGATGTATATGTAGAAAAAAAAAAAAAAAAAATCTCATATGTGGGTTTTTGTTTTTTTTAATCAAAGTAGCTAAAAAAATAATTAAGCTGTTGAAGAAACACATTTTGGTTGAAAAAAAAAAATTTACAAAAGCATTACTGTCAGAAACTTGAGTAAGGGAAGGACACAAATCAATTTGTAAACTTTAATAATAATAATAATAATAAATGATTACATACATTAGATTATCTAGCAATGTCTAGAGAAGCAACTGTGAAAATGACTATAGTTCAAATTTTTAAAAATTTGGACAAAAAGAAAAACTTGTTAATCTATTCATAAAAATATCAAAAATTTGATAATAAATTAAGAAGATATAATTTTAGGTTTTCAGAATTAAAAAAAAAAAAAAAATATTGTAGTTTCGTGTGATAAATATGGAAGAACCTAATGAGAGACGGATCGTCCCTCTAAAAAATTGGTGGCCATTCATTAAATTAAAAAATGAACCATATTCCAAAACTCCACCCACATTTCAACCATCTATATTATAGTTTTCCTATTATTAACTTATATGATCCAATTTCTTTCTCTAATTGTATCTCAACTAATATTGATTAGGGAAAAGAAATTCAATGTTAGTAAGATGTTGTGAGAAAAAACAAATAAAGAAAGTGAAAAGAAAAGGGTACAATAGAAAGTCTTGAAAAGCATGGAAAGAAAACCAATTCATAAACTTTCATGCTTATTCTAGTTTCCTCTGCAAATTACTTTTATGGTTAAAATTACTTTTTCACTTCTAAGATTTGAAGATGGTGCTGACATTAGATTTTAAAATGGATACTTTCGATCTTTGAGGTTTAGCAAAACGTTTTAAATATGGTGTTTAAGTCAAAGTCGACACGGTTGGTTCAAATTTTCAATGAAAAAATAGAAAGAACTTTGATGAGAAAGAAGATCAACCAATCTCATAAATTTATTGTCGGGTTTAGCAAAGTCCCGATGAATGAAATCGAAGAAAAAAATTTTAAAGAGTCTAATGAAAAGTTGATTAAAAAAAAAAAATTGTTACATCTTTCATCCATAGTTTAAATTTCCGTCGACATGTTGATATTTTCATCAATATATCTATGTTTCCATGGGTTCGATATCAACATTATGAGTGAATCGACATTTCCATTATATCGTAGATAAATCCACCAAACATAAAAAAAATAATCATCAAAATGTAACTAATGTAAATATAATATAAATAATAGACAAATTAACTTGTTTAAAATCATAATATGTTTATTTACTAATTTAAATCTATTATTATTTTTTTTTAAACAATTTAAATTTATTTTTTTTATTATCTTTTGTTTTTATAACTTTTTCAAAAATATCTATCAAAATTGACATTTTATCGATATTACGATCAAACTTTTGTTAAAATTAGTCAACTCTAACTCAGTAACATTTTGAAACAGTTTTTCAATCTCGCAAACTAAAACGGTCTATTTTAAAACTTTAGAAACCAAATAGGTGCTAACGGAATAAGGATTAAAAATGTATTAATTTTGTCCAAATTTAAAATATTTTAATCTATAAACTTTGCATTAAAATCATCTTAGCATTTGTCATTACCTTTTTTTAAAAAACTATTTTATAGATTTCATATAAGTAAAATCTCCTATAACTCTTTACCAATGACAAAATCTTGGAATAGATTTAGTTATTTCAAGTTAAATTATTAATTTAAAAAAAAAAATCAACAGCTAAAATAACCTTTTACCAAATTTAGAAACAACACTATAATTTTTTAAAATAAAAGATTAAATTAGATTATTTGAAAGTTTAATACAATACAAAGAGGGAAAAAGAAAAAGGCAGAATAGTTTATTAAAATAAGGTCTTAAATTCAATGTGGACATGAAGCATCCAACTGACATCTTCAAGTCAGCTCACCCATGACTTGTCTGCTCCCCACTTCATATTTTATATCTTAAAAAAATATAAAAAAAATATATATATATATATATATATATATATATATATATATATATTACTCAAAATAAATAAATGAATAAATAAAATCTCTTTCCTACTCTTTCTTTTTCTCTCTAGCATTTATTTATATTAATTAGCCCTAATTTTTTTTATTATAAGTGGAACATAATGTTAGATAATCTATAAAGTTGGACGCATTTGATTCTCAACATTTTAAATGTTATTATATTTATTTACTTATTTATTTTATGAATAAAATAGTTGTTTAGTTGACTCAATAATGTTATATGATTAATTGTGATGACTTGGTCTAAGATTGAATAATGATATTTTAGAGACAAACAATAATTTAACAAAAGTATATTATAAAGATTGTGAGGTCTTTTTATTTTTATAAGATGGTACCTATTCATTGAAAGAATCTAATTATTTCAATTTATTCAATTATTGTAATTTGTGTGTGAAAAATGTAAAAACTAGACATGCATAGTTGTAAACAAACACATGTTGAAGTGAGAACACGAATCGACACACGATATATTTAACATGGTTCAATTTTCCAACCTATACTCCACATAAGCCATGCCTAGAGATTAGATTAACAAAGAACCAATATAATAAACTATAGATTATTGTCTTATGCATAATTTTTTATTTTTATTTTAACCCATTAATTCTTGGATTTTACGTCGAATACCTATCCCCTTTGATGATCCACGTTCATAAGCCCCTCTTGTGTAAGATGTAGTGTGCTCAACAATTGTTCAAGTAGCTTGATTATGGATTATGATCTCCATTTGAAACACGTACTCAAGGATTCAACAAAAACCAACAATAGGCCAATAAAATATGATTACAATTGTATTATTTCTTTGTTCTCATTTTACCTTCAACAATATTATGAACTTTTAGCAACACAATAACCCAAATAGTGCAAATCTATCTTACTAACATTGAAATAATTTGACATTAAAGAGAAGATATTGAAAAGAAAATAACAATTATTTTTTGATGAATTAATTTTGGAAGAGAATAAAATATATTAGAGTAATTTGAAAAGTGAAATAAAAATTACGCCAAATGGATTAATATTTCCGGGGTTCAACATTCTTGAGTTGGATCCCAAATACTTTTTAGGTCAAATTTTATCTCAAAACCAAGTGATTGTGAGAGGAGTGACCCATGTGTCGTATAAAGATTGAGAGGTCTCTCCATATTAATTTTATTGTTGGATCCTCAAAACAAATAATTGAAAATATATTATATTAAAAAAATATTATTCTAAATAAATCCCATTTTAATTATTTTCTGTAAAATTAAAATTATAATGTTGGCAACCATGAAATCTAGTAACGATAAGCCAAACTGAGCTTAGTTCAATTGACATATGAGTGTGTTAGTAACCACGAGTTCTGTGGTTTGAATCTTCTTACTCCCAATTGTACTCCAAAGAAAAAAAATATATATAATCACAATAATAATCTAAAATTTTCAATTAAAATGTAATGCTACTTTTTAATGGTTAGTGGATAAGACACCAACTACTATATTCAATAGTCAATATTCGATTTCTCATGTGACAGTTAATGTGTACAAAATTTAAAAGATATATGTGAGTTATTTACAATATAATTTATGTAAATTGATGTAACTAAAGTGTGTAAAAATTTGACTATGTAGATAATTTTAACGATGTCTTGTGTGATGAAGTAAATGAACAACGAGTTTAATCTCTAATACTGTAAATAATAATATCGCGTACAACTTTTTATTTTTACATATCAATGATTGTCAATTTTCATCTCTTATTTTAATATAAAAAGCTATTAGAATATTTCTGAAGAAATTATTTTAAATGACAAAACCATTTGAAATATTTACAAATAATAGCAGAATATCACCATTTATCTGCGATAGACTACGATAAATCATGATAGACTACTATTTGTGTCTATCATGACACAGATAAACACAAATAGTAGTCTACTGTTGTCTATCACAGAGAGACAGTAAAATTTTGCTATATTTATAAATATTTTGGTTCATTTTCCTATGTTTGAAAATAACTCATATTTCAATTTTTAGTAGTAATTTTTAGAACAAATTGAAAGTATTAAAATCAAAATGAAACTTTTTAAAGTAAAGAGACATAATATATTGTAATTTACCAAAACATTAAGGGGTCATTTGGTTTGAGGGTTTTCTGTATGGAAATTGATACATACATCTAGAACTCATGTCTGTTTCACAGTTTTCAATATTTTTTCCTAGGAATAAGCAATTCTCATACATCTTCTTTGTGCACATACAAGGGTTTTCTTTTCCCTTCCAAAATTGTGAATTTTCTCTTTCCCCCTCTTCTTCTGTTTCTCATTTTATATATAATTTCATTTTAAATATAGTTAATTAATTAATATTTAATTAATATTAATTTAACAAAATTAATATAAATAGTTGTTTTGTTTTAAATATAGTTAATCAATTAATTAATATTAATTTAACAAAATTAATATAAATAGTGGTTTTAATAAATAAATAATAATCTTCTTCTTTTGTAATATGAACTTTCACTAATAGTTTCTTATATGTTTACCTAGGTTTTAATATTCTTCCTTTATCTATCACTGATAAATGATGATAGACTTCTATCTATATCTATTTGTATTAGATATTTTCATTAATAGTTTCTTATACAATCTTTTTTCCCTTTTTCAATAATTTGATACCATGGTGAATGTTCCTGTGGTTGTTTTTTATGGTGGATAGTGGAATCATTACAATTGTTATGAGAATTATAAAGTTGTTGGAGTTTTAAAAGACTCTAGAAACTTACCTGTTGCAAGTTTACTTGATGCAACTAGAGATTTATTGCAAAAGTGGTTTCATGTTCGAAGTAAATCTACTTTCTCAATGAAAAGTCTTTTGACTCCTTGGGCTGAGAGTATATTACGTCAACAACATGAAGAATCGAGATGTCTCTTGGTAAAAGAATGATAGAAACTATAGACTTCTATTAGTGATAGACACTAATAGAAGTCTATTAGTGTCTATCTCTAATAGAAATTGATAGTCTACTATCAGTGTCTATCGTTCATACATTTGTTAATACTAATTACTTTTTCCATTTTATTTTATTAAGTTGATCCCATTAATAACAATGAGTACAAAGTAATGGATGGTGATAAAAAATCCATAGTGAAGTTGGACTCGAGATGTTGTGTGTTCTTCAGAAGCTTAATAAGTACTTACTCTTATGTATCTGAGTAATCATTCAAGAACATTATTATCAACATATAAGGGAAGTGTTCAACCAATTGGGGTTCATTCAGATTGGAGGGTTGTAAATGATGAAATCATTGTTGGGTTTTATGCCTTAAAACTCTTAGATTGTAAATATAATAATTTGACCGTAATTAAATCATTAATAAAGAGTTATTGATGTGTTCTTCAATAAGCGTTATTTATTGTTTTTGTTTGTTTTGTCTTAATAATCCTAAATCCAATAAACTAACATCTTAGGCTATTTTATGAGTCTTGAACTGTATGTGGGGACATATGGAGATCAATGTTCAAGATACAGTCTAAAGGGTCTATAGCATAGGGATAAGGCTGGGTACCTTATCCTGGTGACAATATGGATACGGCTCACTTTGTATTTGATACAAATGCAATGATCTAACACGTTCGTGTAGGTGGCATGTGAGTGGGGGTATCCTATGCAATGAGTTTGCATAAGACCGAACCACGAAATGGTAATCACTAGATGTAACTCCGTTGACTAGTTAGGTTTCTATTCCAATAGGATGACCTAGACAACTTAGTATTAATCTTGAGTATATTATGAACTCTTGTCCACAAGGGATTGTCCTTTGATTTGTATGGGTGAGAGTGGCCATTTGCTGACTCAATATGCCTACCATCTTGGGGACAAGACCAAGTGGGGAGTTGGGGACATAATTATACAAGATGAAATTCACTCATTCCCATTTTTAGGGTAAGTAGATAAGTGTTCCCTTAAGTGGTGTCTCCGGCACTTGAACAAAGGGCCTTACCCTCTCACTGGCCCGATAGGGGTTTCTGTTTAATGGTTGGACCATAAACAAGTTGTTCATTAGAGGAGCACTAGTACTTAAGGATTTAGAAGTAACCTAGGGGTAAAAACCCAACTGGTGTTACGAATACTTGTGAAGGACTAATTTGCTATTATTGGTCTATATCCATGGACACAAAAATATATCTACAATGAGAAGAGTGCAGCTGTGGGTCTTTAGTGAAGTGTACCCACAGTTAACGAATATTGATTGATGTGGTTATTGAGTTTTGCCGATTAATCTCATATCGTTGGAGCAGGTCCCCTTGCTAGCTCACTACGGGCCAACAAAAATCAACTATGTTGAAAGAAAAAATTTGAAATGTTCAAATTTATGAGGGAAAATATTAATTGTATTGGATACAATTAATTGCATGATTTATTATAAATTTTATTTGGATGTGATTAAAATTATAACTTTATCATATAAAAAATTAATTTATTTGAATATGATTCAAATAATTAATTATTTATTTGGATAAAATCTATATAAATAAATAGAGGGAGAATTAATTAATTAAGTTGAATTGGATTCAAATAATTAATTATTTAACTTGGATGAGATCCAAATTAAAGATTCTGTAGAAAATAGATGCAGAAAATAAATATCTAAATAAGATTTAAAAATTTTAAACCATTTAGTATGATATATTATTTGGTTAGATATTTATTAATAAATATCTAAATAAGATTTAAAAATTTTAAACCATGTATGAGATATTATTTGGTTAGATATTTATTAATATGGTATATTATTAAATATTTGATTTTAAATCTTTGCACAGTTTTTATCGTAATAGGTTAGGAATAACCATAAAATTCTATAAATAGGGCCCTTGGGAGACTTCATAGAAGGAGGGAATATCTCAAACCGGAACCTTGCTAGAGTCATAGTGAGGAAGATATCTTGGAAAAGTAAAGAGAAGACTATCGGTTCAAGGATTGTAGATTGGCAAAGGTATGATGCTTAACCTTTTTCTTTACTTTTTTGTATTTTAAATTCTTTCACTAAGTCAAAGAACGCAATCACACACTTCCAGGATTCAATTCCCTTCAATCATAGCATTACCTCCTATTATGAAACGTCCAGGAAATTGAATCCTAGGGGAAGTGTGTGATCGCGTTCTTTGATTTCGTGAAAGAATTAAAAATACAAAAAATAAATAAAAGCTTAAGCATCATACCGTTATCGAAGCGTAATCGCAATGAAATCTCCTCCTCGAATGGGTAGTTTCCTCCTCGAAGTCTTCCTTTTCCACGAGATTTTCCTTGCTATGACTCTTGCAAGGATTCAAACCACTCTTGAAACATGAGAGGGAATGGGGAAGAAGAATTTTTTAGAGAACCATTCTCTTGGGAAAGAATTTTTCGAATGACGGTAGAGATTGTTTTGTAGATTTATATAACTTATGGGTTATTCCTAATCCTATTGGGATAGAATTTTTAAATTAAATATTTAATAATATTCAATATTAATAAATATCTACTAAATAATATCTTATATTAAATGGTTTAAAATAAATCATATTTAAATATTTATATTCTGCAGAATCTTTAATTTGAATCTCATCCAAATTAAATAATTAATTATTTGAATCCAATTCAAATTAATTAATCAATTCTCCATCTATTTATTTATATAGATTTCATCCAAATAAATAAATAATTATTTGAATCATATTCAAATAAATTTATTCTCCATATTATAAAGTTATAATTTGAATCTTATTCAAATAAACTTTATAATAAATCATGTAATTAATTGTATCCAATACAATTAATATTTTCCCTCATAAATTTGAATATTTCAAAATTTTCTTACTTGTTGGTCCATGGTGAGCTAGCAAGAGGGTCTTATGGACCTACAGATTATAAGCTCCAATGATCTGGCAAACCACCATAAACCTATAGTTGAACTTTTATGCATTGTAGGATAAGTTGTGTCCATGGATATAATCAATATAAGAAAGTTGATCATTCACGAGTTGTTCATAATTATAGTTGGGTCAAATGTCCATTTTACCTCTGTAATTTTCTCTTTTTCCCAATGATTCCCCTAATGAACCAATCGTTTATGGTCTAACCATAAACTAAGTCCCTCTTCGGCCAGTGAGAAGGTGGGGCACCTTGTTTAAGACCCGAAATCAGCACTTAAGGGAACTACTCATTTACTTACCCTATATGGGAATGCGTGAATTCCATCTTGTGAAGTTATGTTCCCAGCTCCTCATTTAGTTAAGTCCCAAAATGATAGGTTTATTGAATCGGCAACCCGGACCACTCTCACCCGTGCAAATCAAAGGACTTACCTCACATACTGGATTAAGATCGAGTCACACATGATCATCCTATGAAATATTAATCTCATCAATTAATGGATTTACAAAGAGAGATTAAATATTCCGTAGTCCAGTCTTATACAAACTCTTTGTATAGGATAACCCCACTCACATGTCTCCATATGAACGGTTTGGAACCATTTATAACTATTACTGGACAACCCCACTCACATGTCTCCATATGAACGGTTTGGAACCATTTATAACTATTACAAAGTGGGTCGTATCCATAGTGTTAACAAGACAAGACACTTAACCTTGTTCATATACTATAGATCTTTAGGTTATTTATTGAACATGAACCACCTGCATGTCAATTACATACATGTTCAAAACTTCATGCAACAATCTTGGATTTTTTCGGTTAATGGATAAATTAATATTGCATAATTAATAATTAAATTAATCAACTAATAAATTATGAGGCTTTAGGGCATAAATCCCAACAATCTCTCACTTGCACTAAAGTCGATGAGACATAGCTGGTGAAACATGTATTATAGGGCATACTCTATACCCAACAATGTCAAGCAAGAAGACCTAAACAACAAATGATCCTATCTATAGGTGAATTGAAAAGTTCATCAAAATGTAGTCGTTGTAATTGCAAAGGTCAATATTCTAAGACTTGCAAAGTTGGGCCAATTAATGAATGTTGTAATCATGATACATTTTGTTTAACTAAAATTGTCAAATGGATTGATATTAGAGTTTATGAAAGTTATTTTTTTGATTCATTCTACTATTGAGTTGTAAACAAATGGAACAAATATCTTTAAATCAATAAAATATATTTGAATGTCTTTGTAATAAACTTGAAAGAGTTAGCAACATAGCAACGAAAGAAATTAAACAAAATTGTTTACATGCTGGTTTTGAAACTCAAAAATAGAGAAAATGAACTTACTTGTTGAAGCTCAAAATTGAAGTTGAATTCTTCAAATTTTAGATCACGAACACTTTGTGGACAACCTCTAGTATATTCCTTGTTATCTTTAGGCCTTAGAACGGATACTGGGATCCAAGATTGAGTTCAAATTGGAGCAAAAACGGAAGAACACACTAGTTTTTCTGTTTTTGAGTTTGAGAGAGTTTCTGCATAAATAAGCAGAAATGTTTAACCCAACTTCTTAATTTCTTTCTTCTACTTAAAGAAGAGAGCATGCATAACAACTTAGCATGCAAGAAACCAGCAAATTGGCTGATAATCTCAACCAATTTAGAGGTGGAAGAAGAGGAAGAAGATGGTGTTTACATAGAGAACACCACCTACTTCTTCATGCACAAAGTGAGATTATCTAATTTCTTAAATTGGAATTTAAAATTCAATTTCTATAATTTATTTTTAAATTCAAAATTGTAAATAATTTGATATTTTTCTATTTATAATAATTTCCCACACACACACATATATATATATATATATATAAGAAAAACTAAGTATATAACTATGTAATCCTTATACTTTCAAAATTACATTGTTCCTTACAAAAATTAAAAGATCTCATTTTAATTCGCCTTTGCAGGTAGAATTTCAACTTATAAAAACAATGGTGTCATGCAAATTTTAAATTAACGTCGAAACAAACAAAAATTAAAAAAGGACTTCCCAATAATAATAATAATTATAATAATAATAATAATAATAATAATAATAATAATAATAATAATAATAATAATAATCTTTTTAGTCTATGAGTTTTAAGCATCTACTGAAGTTCTTCAAATTTTAAAATATACTTTTTCAAGTCTCCATATTTAGGGCTTGTTTGAATTGACTAAAGAAAAAGAAAAAAAGAGTGTTTTGTTTTTTTAAATTTATTTTTATTTAGATTCTTTTGATAAAAAAATGTCTAAAATACACTTTAAAAGTATTTCAAAAACTATTTTGAATGGTTGTCAAATACTTCAATTTTTTCCAAAATGACTTAGGGCCTGTTTGAATTAACTTAAAAAATAAATATTTTTCAAACATTTACTTTCATTTGAACATTTTTTATAAGAACGGTTTAAAATAAAAACACTAATGACCTTCAAAATCTATTTTGAATGGTTGTCAAACACTTGTATTTATTTCAAAATGACTTATTTTTTAAATTAACAACTCAAAAGATATTCCAAACGCCCTTATTTTCAAAATTAAACACTTGAAAAATTAAACCAAACACACACTTGTAAGAATAGATTTAAAACATATATGAGTAAATTTTTTTTTAATGTTGACCTGACATTTTAGATTGAAAATAATAATTAACAAAGAAGAGGGAGGGGGAAATATAATAAGTTAATTATTATTTTTAATCTAAAATTTCTTGTCAATATTTTAATTAATACTACAAAATATTCAAGGATGACCGTTTAAATCCGTGCTTAAAAACTCACTAGTACATTTTAAAATATTAAGTCCAAATACACCAATAATTGAAAACATAGGGACTAAACATGGTATTAAATTCTCGTCGACATCTCAACATTTCTATCGATATTTCCCACTTTCCATGGGTTCGACTTTAACATCGACATGAAGGGTGAGTCGACATTTTCATTGTATCATAAAAAATTCCTGAAAAATAAAAAATAAGCAATATTTTCATCGACATCGACATTTTAATAAAATTAAGACTTTGATATTTTCGTCAACATCGATCTTGGAGACAAAAAGATAATTTTTGTTTAAAAAAATAATATTCCAAGTGTTTTAGATAATAATTAAAAGAGCCAACCATTGGTGTTTGAAATAGTTAACCATGTCTTATCTATATAATTGTACTCAAATTGAGATATAATATTTAAGGTTGAAAACATTTGATTTAAGACAATCATTAAGATCCAAAATTTAAGTGTGATGTAGCCAAAGGATGTCTCAAAAGTTACCAATGTTTTTGGAATACGTGGGAACCATCGTTTCCTTTGAGTGAAAGGCATAAAGATAAAAACTAAAGAATTTAGAATAATAAATGTTTCCAAAGTTGGCTCCAAATCAATATATGAGACATCACACAACTAAGATTAACTATTTTGTTTTTATTCACATTATAATTTTTAGAAACATTTTACAAAAAAATAAAGCCAAAATTCTTAAAATTTGAAAAATTAGGACAAGTTATAAAAATATCCCCTATGAAGTATGATGGTAGTTGCAATTATACCATCTAATTTTCAATTATAAAAATTGAGCCTTCATATTTATCTAAGTGTTAAAATTGAACTCTCAAACTTACATCAATTGTGCAAATTTGACCTCCAAATGATAAAAATTAAACTCTCAAACTTATACAATTGTTACAAATTCTGTAGCTATATAAATTTGACGATCCAATTTTAACATTTGTATAAGAGGGTTAAATTTTTAACATTAAAAGTTTTGAGGATATAATTGCAACTACTACCATACTTTAGAGGTGATTTTTGCAATTTTCCAATTTGAGTTATGATTTTAAAATTTAGTTCAAGGTTGAAATATGTTGGTAAGCAAGAAATGTGAAAATCTTAAAGAAAAAAAACATATAATTATCATAGACATAATTATTCTTCATCATTGATCATTCACATTATATATATTTTCCATTTTAAGAAAGATCACATACATATCATACCACTACCCATATGATCTACATCTCACTTTTCTTCAAACTTTCTTATAAGATCTAGTTGGGTTTAGTAGATGGAAAAATGTCTTTCCACTTTATAAATTAAAATTTTCCAAAATTTAAACAAAGGGTCTCTTATTACACTAAACCCAAAATCCAACAACTTAAGTGGATGGAATAATATTAACGTATTTAACCATTCATTCATATTCTTAAACGGCTTCGAAGCTCTACATTTTTTCCGAAAACATGTTATTAGGTAGAATTTGACTATTTGGAAAGGAAAAATTAATAATAATAATAATAATAAAAACTAGAAAGATGGGAAGGAAGCATTAACAACCAAACATTCTCAAGTGTGGCCATTTGAGAGAAGGAATCCCTTTCTTCACATTTTTGCAAGATCCTACTTCTTCCTTTTCAGTCCTTGTCTTACCAACTACTTGCCCTTTTGAAGGACTTTGTTGCTTCTTTTTCTCTTGTTGTCTTTGAGGCTTCTCCTATGAAATTAAAAAGAAGGAATATAAGAACACATTGAATCATGTGAAAATGCTACTTACTTATAGGTAAAGCTTAGATTCTAAGAGAATATATGAAAATACATGCCAAAACATAACCACAAATTTATTGATCATATTCACCATCCAGTAGAAACCCAACCGATCATCGGACTGTTTTGATGCTTGTTGGTGTCATTGTGAACTGATCAGCATTTCATCATTGAAGAAAAGATTTTTTTTTTTTTTTTTTTTTTTTAATTTTATTATTATTATTATTTATGGTGAAGAGTTTGACTTTGTGTTATAAACAAATATGAACCACTATCTAGGCAAAAGATCAGCTTCCCACAAAACACCAAAAATATTCAATGGCTCAAAGGACATCAACTTGGCACAAAAAGTTTCAAGAGAGGGGAAAAACAAAAAGAAAAGCAAAAGCATAATGCTTAATTGATTATCCCTACAAGTTGAGGCAATAGAATATAATTATATTACTAGTGAAAGAGCTCAAGCATGTATAGTTCAATTAGCACACATGAGTATGCTATAAACTACGAGGTCAGTAGTTCGAATCTCCTCTTAAATAATTCTACAAATTGTAACAATTGTATAAGTTTGAAGGTTTAATTTTATCAATTGAGCATCCGATTTCTACAACTAATATAAATTTGAGGATTCAATTTTGTAAAAGTTTGAGAGCCAAATTTTTGCAATTAAAAGTTTGAGAGTATAATTGCAACTACCACATACTTCAGGGGTGTTTTTGCAAGTTACCCCTTTTTTTTTCCTTCTTCGGAAATCTTTGTCTACTAGCAATTATTGATGGTACTCATCAGCATTTTTTTTTTCTTTACCTGAAGTTGAGAAATTTGTGAAGTTCCTTCATGGTTGGGATAATGGAATGTGGGATATGAAGAAGATGATTGTCCTCTACAAAATTTTTTTGGAGAAGAAGAAGAACTAATCTCTACTGATGTTTGTGATGAAGTTAATGATGAAAGATTTGAGGAGCTGACTGAATCCATCTCCAAACATAGCTGCCAATCAAATTATAAACACAAATAACAAATAATTAAATTTCTCTATTTTTTCCCTCAATCATAAATCCGACACAATAGTTTATTATTATTGTCTTCAATCATATTGAAAACTTTTTTATAATTAGTTTTTTTTTTTGGTCAACCCATTTCCGATTGGAACTCAAACTACATCACTACACCGTTTCAGGTCATTGCCATACTCATTTTAGGTATTAGTTTTCATCTAACATTCTAACAAATTTCTATTCTAAGACTAGTTTTTAACCTTTTTTTATGAAAGTTCAAGAGTAATGTTACAACTTTTAAAACAATAAGGAATATGATGGTTTAGGGATATTCCTTTTGTAATTTATTAATACTCAAAAGTTTAAGTTGTTTGGGTTCAAGCTTTAAGTTAATTAATGTTTTCAACATATTCTCAAAAGTATAAAGTAGAGAGGAAATATAAGTTTAATCTTTTAGGTCATTTGCACACCTATTTAAAGTCTCAGTTTTCATCCAAAATTCTAACAAATTTCTACTCCAAAAGTAGCTTTGGAACCTTTGGTGAATGTTCAAGGGTAATCTTACAACTTTTTTTAAAAAAATAGGGTATTTTTAATACAAATGTTATTGTTTAGGGATATTCTTTTTGTAATTGAGTCATACCCAAAAATTTAAGCTTTTGGGTTTGAGCTTTAAGTTTAATATTTTCAACAAATTACAAAAGTTTGAACTTCAAATTGGACATCTTTATCATTATTTCAAATAGTATTCACTAAGTGTAGTTTTGATACATTTTCTTAATCATGGACTTAAATTCACAAAATCTTCTAAAAACATACAAAAGTTCCAACTTGTAGCTTAATTGTTATGCAAAATTTGAAGATGTGGGGAAAAAATAGTGAAAGAGAAAGAACATATCATAACAAAAAAAAAAAAAAAAAAAAAAAAAAAAGTAAGGAATATTTAATTTGAACCTGAAAAAGTCTATTCTCAAGAGCTGCCACTCGATCCAACAATGAACCTTTAAAGTAAGTATCTTTTAGTGCAACATCCAATGATATGCATCTTCTTTCCATTCCTTCTTCTAAATTACTGCCTCCAAATCTTTCCAATCTATGTTTTTTCTCCAAGTCCTTCATCTATTGCAAAATTAACCACAAACCCACAAGAAAAAATCACCAAAAAATTTATATATATAAACCAAAAAAGAAATGAAAAATTGAAAACTAAACTTACAACAAAATCCAAATGATCCAATCTAGAAAAAAGGGTCATTGAGGAAGAGGAATGTTGTGGATGATGGAATAACTTTGCATTATCATCTTCCATTGGATCAGAGCTTTTACTTTCTTGGCTATGGAGAAATCACTATCTTCTTTTTTTTTTGGTGGTTAGTTTGTAAGACTTTTAAGTGTAAAACAGTTGTGTTTTCCTACTTTTTTTCTAGAATGGGGTTTGTTTTTTTTACTAAGTCAATCACTCAATCTGTTTTTTTTTTTCTTTGGCAGCAAGAGAGTGATAGGCAGAGCCCAAAAGAGTGATCCATGGCCAATTATTCAATAAGTCCAATAATGGAATTATATAGATGCATCACTAGAAATGAATTATTGTTTTGAATAAATGGGCTTTTGGTTTAAAGTTTGATGGGTCATCTAAGTTTTGTCAGATCAGAGTTTGTAAGGAAAGTATGGCAATGATATTGATGTCTTTGTTTGTCTTCAAGCTTTAAATATACCATAAAAAATGGGTGTGTTGTTCTTTATTTTTCCCTTTACCCACTAAGTTGTAAAGGGTCCAAAGTAAAACCTAAAAAGATGGGGGGTGATTGAATTTGGTAGGGAGGAAAAGCAAGGGATAATTCTTGAGGAAAATTATGAGTGGAGAAGATCCAATTCAAATTTGTATGAAATTTTCCAAACTTTCATCTGGATGGGCTTTGATTGAAACTTGACCACTTTAGAACTTTCTGGTTTTTTTTTTTTTTTTTAAGAAAATGGCTAAATGCACTTTTATGGCATAATATCCAAATCTCACTGTGACAAAAATACCTCTAGGTATATTTTAAACTATTAAAAAACGGAAACA
This sequence comes from Citrullus amarus, assembly GCA_033088355.1. Lineage (NCBI taxonomy): Eukaryota > Viridiplantae > Streptophyta > Magnoliopsida > Cucurbitales > Cucurbitaceae > Citrullus > Citrullus amarus. Next base: position 12,167,355 of record CM065548.1, read on the forward strand.
AAATGAATTCTAACATGAAAGAAATGATCAAACTATTCAATACAAAACGAAATGTATACCTTTTTACGTAGTGTATTGACAAATCACAACTTTGTGGAGTAAAATTTTTTAGTAGAAAAACTTTGGGTTGGGGAGAAAGTTGGGGAGAAAGTTTAGTGAAGAGAACTTATGAATCTTTGATAAATTTTTTTGGTGTGGGTAATGGGATTGTTGTTAGGTGCGGGTTGTAAAACAATTAATTTGATGGATAAAAGAATTAATTTGTTGAGAATTTAGTTGTTGGATTAGGTAGGATGAATTTAATGAAGTGGTGAGGGTAAAAAAAATATTACACATTAAAAAGTTTAGACATCACTTTCATCATTAAAAAAAAATAAAAAAAATAAAAAGTTTTTCAAAGAGTGGTCCAAAATTATATTTAAAAAAAAAAGAAAGAAAGAAAGAAAAAGTTCCAAGAGGGTCAAAAATGTCAATCTCAAAAAAAAAAAAGGGAATGTTAGAGATGGAAGTTGTATTTAACAAAAGTGACAACCAATAAAAAAACTCTAAAACTTAATTTAACCTTGTTTCCATTACGTTTTTAAATAAAAATTTAGTTAAGTACTAATTGTGAATCACATTATAAAATTTGGCAAATTAAAATACTAATTACAAAATTGACAAATTAAAACACTAAAATTGCATAGATAAGATACTAAAATATATTTAATGTTCGAGGATGAATAAATATTGAAATTACACTTTGATAAGTTAGAATAATATATATTGTGAATTACACCTAAGATGAGTTAAGATTAGTGTATACCTAGGAATTACTCTTTTAAATGAATTATAAATTACACTTAGATGTGTTGTCATAGATACCCTAGAAGGCAATATTCCCATCCTTTATAGAAGTGACAAGGGCTATGAAAACAAAAAACTCGAACCCATCATCGAAATCAAGCTCTTGTGAAGTATGGGTCCTTGCCAACAATGTAATATCTTGAAAAGCACTCAAAAAGTATTTTCTAAGGCTTAATTTTTATTTATTTATTTTTGGTTAGTTTTTGTACGTTAAATGTATGCTTTGATGTCTAATTTATGTTGTTTTGTAGGAAGGTAGCAATTGGATGGAATTAGAAGAGATTTAAAGATAAATTGAAGAAAAAAGCGTTAGGGAGGTTAGAATGAGGCTAAGCCACCAAGAGAGAGAGAGAAAAATAGGTATAAAAATGGATGGAGAAAATGTTGCAATGCTCAAAATAGTGTTTAACGCAGAAAAAGAAGAAAACAAACCATTTTGGGGGGACGGGAGGAGCTTACTGCATATTTTGGTGATTTTTGATTCATGTGTGCATGATGGTATAATTTGAATTCTCATTAGAAATAATGTTGTGTTGAAATGTTGTGAAATTCCATTTGCATGCTGATGATTACGATTGTGATTGTCTAGGATTTGTTCTGAATCACATGTTAGATAATCTACTCCTAATTAGCCAACTAATGTATAAGTCTCTCTTGGATTCTCTTGGATATCTAAGTATGTACCCATTTCGTTTAAGACTCACTTAAATCAACATGTATCGTGGAATGAAATTGGTTGTCACCTCGAAAGGTCCGAATCCTAGTTGAGTTTACTTCTACCAATTGTGTAGTTGATGAAAAATAAATGAGATTAAAAAAAAACAAAGGAAATTTTTGAAAAAATATTACTTTTCCTTCCACTACGTGAATGTCTCGGGAAGTGAGTTAGCTTAGGTACCTCAATAGATACATTGCTTGTAGTTGGATGTCTTTCATGTGATCCATTTGAGCAAGCCAAAATGAAGGTAGTTTGTCTTAAGAAAGTTCTTTTGTCTTGGAAAAATGCAAAACAACAACAATAATAACAACAACAACATAGAGTCTCTTTGTTGCATGGCTGGTTTAAAAGAGGTTTACTAGTTTTGTAGAACCAAAGTAAGGGGAAAACTAGAGAAAGTTTTACGGAAAGCATGTTACATTAATAAGGACTAAATGAAAAGGACTTGCACACACACATGAGAGATGAAAAGATTTGACCTTAAAATTTCTTAATAATATGATCTATTTGAATGTTTTTGTTTATGGATCTAATATGCTTTTCTTAACAATGAGGTTTGAGTCAATTGCATGAATTTTTAGAATTTTCCTATGGTCTTATTCTGTCTTTGCTTGAGACTAGCAACATTCTAAGTTTGGGATGGTGAAAAGCACTTAAAAAAATGTTTACAAGAGCTTAGGTTTTTGTTAGTTTTTGCACGTTAAATGTATGACTTGATACATAATTTATGTTTTTTTTTTGTAGGAACTAAGAAATTGGATGGAACGGGAAGAAATTTGAGATAAATTAAAGAAAAGGGCCTTATGGGGGTTAAAATGAGCCTAAGGTATGGAGAGAAAAAAAAGAGGTGAAAAATGTGTAGAGGAAGTGTCACAATGATCAAAATAGCATTGCTCAATGCTGAAGACCCAAGAGCTACAAAAGAAGCAGCATTGCAATGCTATGAAGATCGCTCGACATTGTGGAGCGTTGGGGCATATTTGGGCCAACGTCGGGATGCTATTGCAACTTCCAATCTATATAATATCTTGTCATTTAGGGTTTTGGTATCGAGTTCTTAGGGTTTTGAGGTTGAGAGAGAAAGGTCAGAGCATATTGCGAAGAGCTTTGGAGTTGAAAATGATTAAAGAGCATTGGAAGGTCAATTCTATCTCGGAGATGGAGTTGGATCACTGGATAATTCTTTCTATCCCTTCCTTGTCTTTGATTCTTCTATGTAGTTTGTACTATAAATATAGTTCTGTCTATGAAAGTCATGTTTGACTTATTTTCTTTTTGTTCTAAGGTTTGACGTAGTTGTGGATTGTTTGTGAACTCTTGTGTGAATCTTGAATTTTAATAGCATTGATTACTTTTTAGCATGTCATTCTTACTACTGTTGAATTTTAATAGCATCGATTGCTACTGTTGAATGTTGACTTCGAGATGAGCAACCTGGATTAGAGACTTCGATATCTAGGTTTTGTGTTAATTGGTACCCTAGGATATCTCTTTGTTTGAATCTCTCATATACTCGATCACTTCATTTGCTTCCTTAGGATTAGTTTAGTTTAATTTATATCACAAGTTCATCCCTCAAAATTAAATTGGAACAAACTCTAGATAGAAAAAGAATTGACAATCCAAATCTCCATAGGACGATACTTGGTCTCAGACCACTTTTACTTTACTTTAATTTGACGTATGTGCTTGCACATATCATATATACTTGTAAATATATATTGTAAACAACGTATATACATGCATGTACACGTGTTAACAGTGTATATATGCATATATACATGTATCTATAGTGTTAAACGACTATAGGGCTAGGAGATTAGTAAATACACAATTTATTGGGATGAGCTTTCTACACTAATAACCTAATTAAATAGAACAAATTACAAGAATGACTTAAATCCACCATTTTTTTTTCATGAATAGCCTAATATGTTACAACATTACATAAAATCAAGTCCAAAAGTCCATAATACCCCATTAATTACTAATTTTTTTATTAAAAAAATTAAATAGGCACATATATGGAAAAAAATATAGAAATTATGTGCCTTAAAGTAGTTTTTTCCAAAATTTCTCAAACCCATCACAAAAGTAAATTTCCATTTCCATTAAATTTAGGAGATTTTATTTCAAATATATACGACGTCATAATTTTGGTCTCATTTCTAATAAGATATATATTCCACTTACTTTGTCACATCTATCCATGTATATTTTAGTTAATTTTGCAAATGTATACCCCATATTGTATAATAATAATGCTAGAGTAAATTGCAAAATTCATCCTTAAAATATGGTAAATTGTTGCAATTTTCACCCTGAGTTGGATACTTTGTTAGAAGAAGTTTCATAGCAGGTGAATAATTTTGGGAACATAACCAACCTAATATATTCATAAGATTTAGAGATATATAACATATTTGTTAACGAATAAAAAAAGAAACAATTAAATGGAAAAAAAATTCATTAATGATGATTTATTTCGTAATTAACTATTAATAAAAACAAAAAAAAAAACTCTCTAAATAATTAATAATAAATTCATTTGATTTCATTTAATATTTTAATTATATAATACTATGAAAATATAATAAGAGAGGGAATCTACTACAAGGTTAAATTTATCCAAAAAAAAAAATATGCAGAAATCTAGTTATGAAATATCGTTAAAGTTTAGGCTACTTATAAAATATTGCTAGTAAAGTAGGTTGATTGTTTAAATCTTTCTATTGGGATCTAATACAGTTGAAAACTCTCGAACTTCTCCCTAAAATACATGGTGGTCATATTACTGAATAAAAAAACTCCTTTGCTTATTTTTCATTAGAGACATTTTTTAGCTATACATCTTAAATTTTAATTTTGTATTTAATAAGATCCAATAGGTATTTGACAAAATTAAAAAATTTTAAAATTAATAGTTGTATTACATATAAATTTGAAATAATTTATGTGAAACAGAAATCCAAAATTTTAAACTTTGGATTTAGTTCATCGGGGAATTTTAAAAAGGTTGAAACTTCAAGAACTATAATTAGTTGAGAGTTGAAAGATGATTATTAGTAGAGTAGGGCGATTGAGCTGAAAGAAGTTTTCCCCCTTTATTTAAGAACAATTTTTTGCTCCGCGTAATTTTTCTCTCTCAAGGAAGCTCAACTCAAAAGATTTTCATTACGACATTTTTTTAGTCACTTGGTAATGAAAAAATTCAAATTTGAACCCATGTATAATAATTCAAAATCATTTTTATTTCTAAAATTGTGAACCAAACATCACTACATGGTAGAAAAATCAATTTTACAAAATCTCTTTTTCTAAAATCATACTCCAAATACAAAAATAAACGTAGCTCAACTGACATTTCAACGTGTTAGCGACCAAGAGATTTGTGGTTCAAGTCCCTCTACCCCTATTATACTCAAATAAATAAATAAATCAGTATTTCAACCATCACTCCTAAACGTGCACAATATCAGTAACACAATACCCATTTATTATAATTTCCCACAGAAATACCAAGAATCAAATGCAGAAGTTGTTGATGAGTTGAGTTTTACAACCAAAGTCGAATAAGTGCCAGATGAAAAGGAGGAAAATGACGACTGCATGGAGAGGCCATGTTGAATTTTATTACCTCATAATGGCTTTTGTTTTAAAGCCACAAGGTATATAACCAATATGCATTCAGAAGCAGAGCAAACAAGTTCCAAAAGAATTCTTGAACTAACCCAAACTAGATCTGGTGATTTCATATACCAAGAAGCAAGCTGCATTAGATGGGACACTACGAGCCATGGCAGGTCCAAAACCTTTGAATAGGCCTTTAACTCCTTCTAAGGCCATGATTTTTCTGAAGGCATCGATAGAACCAGAGAACTTTGGGTTCTTGAAATCATCCACTTGAATCACACTCTTTATCACATCAGTTGGATACACAGCTAGCCAGAACCCAGCTCCAGCTACACCTGCAGCCACTATCACAGAGCCTTTTCCGAGATTCGATGTGTCTCGACCACCTGCAAAGTATTGTTTTAGCAGTTCATATACACCAAAAACCACTGCATTTCCAGGTGCTTCTCTTGCCATAGTTGGAACTAAGCCCTTGAAAAGACCCTTCACTCCATTTGATTGGACAACATGCTTAGCTACATCAATTGGGCCACCATACTTTACAGCCACACCAACCGAACTGGATGCTGCCAATGCACTCTGAGCTTGCAATCTATTCATCAGCAACAAAAGATCAAGGTTGTAATGTCTTGTGAACTCTCTTATTATCGTAATGTCAAATACTTTGAGAAGTTTAACTAAATTATACTAACATGCTTGTCTCCTACTGTAAGAGGTTGGCTAAGTAAAATCATCAAGAAAACAAAGATGTAGATGTCTATATATATATATATATATGTATGTATGTATAACTGTTAAGAAATTGACAATCAAAGATGAACAGAAAATGTAAAGCAAAAGAGAATCAACACAAAGACTTACGTGGTCTACTAACAGTGTGTTAGCTATGTCCAACAAGCAAAGAGGGAGAGCACTTTATTATTAGCAAGACCCCATACTTGGTCATTCGGAGCACCAGATAACAAATTCAAGGCATTACAACAATAACCGTAATTTAATTTTCCCTTCCTCTACACAGGTACTAGATGAGCAACCAACAAAGTCAATAATGGTAAAAAAAGAACACAATGGGGTTAATATGTTATTTTTGTAATTATATAAAGATCAAACTTCCTTTCATGGTGAGCTAAAACTATCAGTGATAATATAAAAATTGGGAGTGGGAGTCACAAACTTCAGGACATTCAAGAAAAGGTTGTACAAACCTGCACTTGATCAACTCAGTTGGACAAGCTACAAAAGACACAGCAAAGCCAGCCCCAGCCCCACAAATCACTTGTTGGCTAACTTCAAGGGAAGCACCAGGATAAGGCCTAAAGAAGGACTCTATTTGTCCCCTGACAGTGAAAAGAACAGCATTTTGTGCAGCAACTGTAGCCAATGGAGCTCCCATACCTCTGTACAAACCTCTTGCGCCATCTGAAGCTAAAGTTTGTCTGAGAGCATCCATTGCTCCAGAATACTTGGGACGTTGGCCAAGAAGGGGGGCAGGTTGGCTCTGGAGCTTGACTTTAATTGTATCAAATGGGTGCCCACATATCAATTGAGCTGCTCCCCCAAGAGTTCCAGAAGCAAGATCCTTCGCCACATCTCCCATAAGGATGATAAACACTTTGCACTCTTTTAAGTTCTTTAACAATCTGTGATGTTATTATAACAATTATACATCTCTCACCAAAGAAATACTAGAATTGCATTGAGCTCCAAAACGAGAAGGAACCAGAAGATAGTGTGAAGCAACTCTAAATATTTTCTTTATAATATCAAAGGATGAATGGCACCACCATTGAATACATTAAACACACTTCACTAAAACATCAAAATGGAATATCATTACCATTACCAACATATACCACTGAAGATTAGGCTTGTATATGCTGTCTTTTATTATTTTGGTAGTTAAGCAATCGCTTTGGTAATATGCTTCATGCTTGCACAGAAATTCATGGAAATCCTGAATTACGGTTAGGCCAAAAAAAAAGGAAAAAAGAGCCAGTCATAGAGATAAAATGATCAAAATACAAGCTGTTTTGCAGAAAGAGCTCTTACAACAATCAATATTAGGACATCCGAAGTTGTCCTCAATACAAGTTCATTTCATAAAAAGAGTTCTCTTGATTTGGCCGTTCTTACAGAAATCTGGTTGAAAGAAAGATATGTTTCTAGCTATAAAGTTGAAATCAAATCCAAATTTAAGAAACTAGTATGTCTTCTTCATGGTTATCATAAAGTGGAGAAGACTATGGACTTGGAGGACAATTAAAGGCACTATAGTACACATAAACGTTTAGAACCTGTAAAAGAATTCATCTCATGTCCTTACAAATGAGGTTCCCACAACAATGAATGACAAAATGATGAATGAAGATTCATTTTGAAAAATATGCTAAATACAACTTCAGCTGCCAAAGCCTTTCTTTCTAGTAAAAGGAACCTAATTTTTCATTGTCTTAATCATTCGGCCATGAAAAAAGCTGACTGTTGACAAGCAGACACACAAAAGATAATTAAACCAAGAACAACAAAGGAAGAGTCAAGGAAGGAATAAGAAGAAGAACAAGAAGTTTATTAGTTATTAGCCAAAAAGCAGCACCCCATGTACGAAACTTTCAAAGTTAATATGACATGCAAACTAAGAAAAATTCAAGATACAAAGCCATTCTTCTCTCCTTAACTCATGTGGCTATATATCATATACATTAACTATCAATTATTACCGTCTCACCAACCGTTAAATCATTAAGCTGATGGGTTGTGGTAAATTTAATTATATAAACACTTCACTCATTTTGAGCTTGAAAATTGGCAGAAGACCCAACAGGTGGAAAATCAATATTATTTTGGAAAGAAAATGACATTAACTTCTGCTTTGATATTATGTTAAATCATTAGTTGACTCAAAAGTTTAAGCTGATGGGTTGTGGTAAATATAATTTTATAAACACTTCAACACTCCACCACACTTGTGGGCTCTAAAATTGGCAAAAGACCCAATAAGTGAAAAGTCAATATTAGTTCAGGTAAGAAATGAATTATAGGGATTTGAACACAAAACCTCCTACTTTGATACCATGTTAAATTATCATGGTGATAAATTTAATTTTGTAGACATTTTAATACAAACCACAACTAACTTTGAACAAACACAGAAATTAGGAGGATTACATTAGCAATATGAGAAGTGATTTGCATAAAATATTAATCTAGACTATGAAGTTGCACAGAGAAAACTTGAATAAGAATTGAAGAAAGCTTGAAATCTAACCGGAAGCGATTCGCAAGAAACGGAAGTGAGGAAGATGAGAAATGAGAGAGCAGAGGAGACAGGGAGCTTCATTTGCATTGGACCCTCTTTATTCCGGCGGGCCGACGGCCATCTTTTCTGCTTTTTCTTCAATGGCGAAAAGTAAGGTGAAAGATAGAAGAGGAGGCATGGTCATGGAGACATGGACCTTTCACTTTGACTACTCTTTTCAAAACAACTATAATAGACCTTTTGAAATCTGAAACTGAGAGAAAGGAAAACCATTTTATTAACCATTCACATAATCTTTTTTTTTGGAAAAATACTTTTTTTTTTTTTTCGTTCTTTAGTTTTCATTTGGTCTCTAGGTCTCAACTTTTCAAAAGGTTACAATTTTACTCAGCTCTTAGGAGGACGTTTGAGACATTGAGTTGGTTATTGTAGTTTGTAAGTTATAATAATGTGTTTTGTGGTTCAACTATTTTAGTCTCGGATATAATAGTATGTGTTTGGACGATAGACTATTTTAGTCTAAATAGGAAATAGTAAATTATGTAACACAGTGACAGAGAAGATAAGTAGGAAATAGTAAGCACTGTAGCAAATAATAATTTAAAATGGTAAACACTTCAAGTTGGTGCCTCACCCTTAAGTTCCAAAATTTACATTTTTAAACTCGATTTTTTATTAAGTACTTACTTTTGATCTTTGGCGTTAATGTCTATTAATTAATTTTAGACATTTTTAAGTAATTAAGTTTCATTATTTTCATCACTATTAAAATTAATTTTAAAATTTCACTTCATAATTCTTTTAAATTAATTAGACATTAATGCCAAAGAGTGATAGTTAGTATGTAGTGAAAAATCAAGGTTAAAAATATAAATCTTGAAACTTAGACCAAATTGAACAAAACTCAAATTTCAATGGTAAAATTCTAATGTTTGGAACTTAGGAACTAAATTGAAATCAAACTCAAAACTTAAGAATTAAAAGTGTAATATTTTGAAATCTAATAACCAAATAAAAACTAAACTTAAAACCTAGGACCACATTTATTTTTTTCCCCCAAATTAAAAGGAAATTCATTACACAAATGTGGATCCTAATGGATCACTTTCTTTTAATGGTGGCGATGAGCGATGGCAGAGTCGTGATCGATTTATGATAGTTTGGCATTTAGATAGGTGAGAGAGATGACCCTTTGTTCAGACTTGTTTATTTATTTATTTAAAAATTAAATTACAAATTTGGTTTTTATAGTTTCGAAAAATTTAGAATTTAGTCTCATGGATTATAATTAGAATTTAGTCCTTAAAATAAAACCCTCACAAATAGTGAAGGACAATTTAGTCTAAATGCAAATTTGGTTTTTTTAGTTCAACAATTAGTTGGATTAGAAAAAAAATCAAACCACTGAGTTCTTAACCAATGATAGATATTTCAAACACTTGAGCTATATGTTTATGTTTAGATTGACACAAAAATATTCCATGGCTCAAAGACATCAACTTGACCTGAAGAAAGAAGAAAAAAAAAAACAAGAAAGCCAAAAGAAAAGCAAAAGGATAATATTTCTTAATTGATTATCCTTCAAGTTGAGGAAATATAAGTATACTATTAGTGAGTAATTTATAAAAAAAATATATATATATATTTTTAAATATAACAAAATTAGTCAAACTATTTATAAATATATAAAAATTTTACTGTCTATTATCTATTATAGTTTATTATTAAAAGATAGTAAATTTTTAATCTATTTATAAATAATTTAATATTTTAATTTCTATATATATATATAGACACACACTATTAGTGAAAGAGGTATGTATGGTTAACTAGGACCGTTAGTTGTAGCAAGTGGGGTTGTTGGTTTGTTAATTATTGTTTTCCTTCTTTGGAAATCTTTGTCTGCTAGCAATTATTGAGCAACAATGAAGCTTTAAAGTAAGTATCTTTTTAGTTCAACCTCCAATGATATATGCATTTGCATCTTCTTTCCATCCCTTCTTTTGAATTATTGTCTCCCAATCCTTCCCATCTCTCTTTTTTCTTAACATAATTCGATCACGTTTGGATTCATTTTACTTTTAAATGAAAGAAAGTGAGGAGAATGGATGTGAAAGATCACAAATGGTTAGAGCAAGTAATAGAAGAATGTGAAACCAAACGCTATAACGGGTGGGAAAGAGAAGTGTCAAACATTTTTAAATTGAGGGCAAAAGTGGTATTTCACATGTGAAGAATGTAAAAAACAAACATGATTTCAAGAAGAGGTCAATCATAGAATAGTTTTTTATTTTTGAGTCATTTTAGACGATTTTTCTTGGTTGACTACATATCCTACAAATGAGTAACTTATTGTTGAGATAATTTTACCATTTAACCTTCTTTACTTTTCGGTAATTATGTTTAAGGATGTGGGATACAAATTTTGATAAAAAAATTTCTAGGCAACTGTTGCTCTAATTATGGGCTTGTTTTCTAAGGCGTGATCTTCAAACTTGATAATTTAAGCTTTGGATATCCATGGTTGAAGGTTTGAATGAAGCTAATGGTTTATTTTCACTCTTTTAGTATATTCTTATATATTGGGCTTCAAAAATCGCCTTCTGGTGGTCAATATAACTTTATATTTTCAATTGGTAAAATCTTCACCTTGGCATCAACATTTTGTCTTACATTAAACTGGTTCATATATTGGTTTCAGAAAGACGTGTGTATATGTGATTCGTAAACCTTCAACCACTAACTCTTCATGTTTCTCTTGCAAGAATTATGAAGAATCCGCTGGGCGTGCTATATGGGGTTGCAAGTTTCAAGTTTGTTAAAAATATTTGGCTTGCTTTTCTTAAAAAAAAAAAAAAAAAAAAAAAAAAAAAAAAACATAACATAAACAACCAAAAAAGTTATCAATGAGAGGCCACATTGAATGGGATAGGGATACCATTATGGGTTTTCTTTTAAACCATGGTATATAACCAATATGCATTCAGAAGCATAGAGAACAAGAAGTTCCAAAAGAATCGTTTAATTAACCTAAACTAGATCTGGTGGCTTCATATACCAAGAAGCATGCTGCATTAGCTGGGACACTACGAGCCATGGCAGGTCCAAAACCTTTATATAGGCCTTTAACTCCTTCTAATGCCATGATTTTTCTGAAAGCATCAATAGAACCAGAGAACTTTGGGTTCTTGAAATCATCCACTTGAATCACACTCTTTATCACATCAGTTGGATACACAGCTAGCCAGAAGGCAGCTCCGGAGACACCACCAGCCACTATCAGAGACCCTCTTCCTAGATTAGAAGTGTCTCGACCTCCTGCAAAGTACTGTTTTAGCATTTCATATACACCAAAAACCACTGCATTTCCAGGCACCTCCCTTGCCAAAGTTGGAACCAAACCCTTGAAAAGACCCTTCACTCCATGCGATTGGAGAACATGCTTGGCTACATCCATTGGGCCACCATACTTCACTGCCACACCAACTGAACTGGATGTTGCCAATGCACTCTGAGCCTGCAGTCTATTCATTAACAACAAAAGATCAAGGTTGTAATATGTTGTCAACTCTCTTATTATTGTGAAGTCAAATACTTTCAAAAGTTTAACAATTTATAATAACACGCTTGCTTCATTTCAATATTAAAGAGGTTGGTAAAGTAAAATTATTAAGAGAAAAAAGATGCATACATTTATATAACCGTAATTCAATTTTCCCTTTCTCTACACATGCAGTACATGAGAAACCAACAAAGGCAATAATGGACAAGAAGATAGTATGCACCATGCCAAATGCAGTTTGTTTGACTTACCAAGAAAACAATGGGGGTTCTATGTTGGATAATATCTGCCCCTGTTTTAATATCAGAATCAAAGTTCCTTCCATGGTGAGTTATCTAAATAACTATCAGTGATAATATAATATGTTTGGGAGAAGTCACAAACTTCAGGACATTCAAGAAAATGTTGTACAAACCTGCACTTGATCAACTCAGTTGGACAAGCTACAAGGGACACAGCAACGCCAGCCCCAGCCCCACAAACAACTTGTTGGTTAACTTCAAGGGATGCACCAGGATAAGGCCTAAAGAAGGCCTCTAGTTGTCCCCTGACAGTAAAGAGAACAGCATTTTGTGCAGCAACTGTAGCCAATGGAGCTCCCATACCTTTGTACAAACCTCTTGGGCCTTCTGAAGCTAAAGTTTTTCTGAGAGCATCCATTGCTCCAGAATACTTGGCAAGTTGGCCAGGAAGGGAGGCAGGTTGGCTTTGAAGCTTGACTTTAATTGTATCGAATGGGTGCCCACATATCAATAGAGCTGCTCCCCCAGCAGTTCCAGCAGCAAGATTTTTCGCCACATCTCCCATATGGATGATAAACACTTTGCACTCTTTTAAGTTCCTTAGCAATCTGTGATGTTATTATAACAATTATGCATCTCTCACGAAAGAAATACTAGAACTGGATTGAGCTCCCAAACGAGAAGGAACCACTAGAAATTATGAAGCAACTCTAAACATTTTCTTTATAATATCAAAGGATGAAAGGCGCCACCACTAAATACATTGAACACACTTGACTAAAACATCAAAATTGAATATCATAACCACCATACACCACTGGAGATTTAAAGATTAGGCTTGTACATGTAAAGCAATTAGCTTTGGCAATGTGATTGCACAGAAATTCATGAAATCTTGAAACACAGTAAGGCCACAGAAAAGAAAAAGAAAACTCATCACTAGATAAATGATCAAAATAGAAGCTTTTTGCCGAAAGAGCTCTAACAACAATCAATATTAGGTCATCTGAAGTTTTTTTAAGTTCATTTAACAGAGAGAATTCTCTTGATATATAATGCAGATAATACAGACTCATACTTAATCAAAGTTATACTTGAAGATTTTTCTTAACAGCAAAATACTTATAGCTACTGATAGAGAAAACTGGTTAAAAGAAGGGTATATTTTTAGCCATAAATGTTGAAATCAAATCCAAAGTAAGACCCTCAGGTCTGTGTTCTACATTATTATCAAAAAGTGGGAGAAGACTTTGGAGGACAATCAAAGACACTTAAGTCCCACATAAATGTTTAGAACCTAAAAAATAATTCACCCCATGCTTACAAATGAGGTTCCCACAACAATGAAGGACAAGATGATGAATGAAGATTCTGGATATTTTAAAAAAATATGTTCCAACACAATTTCAGTTACCAAAGCCCTTCTTAGTAGGAAAAGGAAATGTAGGACGAAAGGAATTTAATTGTTCATCGTCTTAATCATTCAGACATGAAAACTAAACCAAAAACGAAGGAAGAGTAAAGGAGAAAAACAAGAAGTTCATAAATTATTAGGAAGGCAGCCGCCCTTTTACGTAACTTTCCAAGTTAACAAAGCATACAAACTAAGGTAAATACAAGATACAAGGTCATCTTGTCAACTTCTTCTTAACCCATATGGTTATATATCATATACATTCCAACCTAATAGAGAAAATTTGAAATAGCAATCAGAATGGCAGAAAACTAGAAATTGTGAACCTATTTGATCATCAACGCCAGGTCCAGAGTTCCGTGGAAACTGCTTAAACGTTTCAAGTAGCACAAGAACGGAAGTGTGGTATACGACCAGAAACAGAGCTGCATTGAAAACATTGAAGGAAAAAGAGTTTGAAGAAGAAAGCTTGAAATCTCACCAGAAGCGATTCGCAATAAAGCGAAGAGAAGAAGATGAGAAATGAGAGAGCGCAGCATACAGGGAGCTACATTCGCCTTGCACTCTTTTCTGCTTTTCTTTAATGGCGGTAAGGTCAAAGATACAATACCTTTGAGAGAAGAATCTCGTCGGGAACAAGATGCCTCTTGCCCCCTAAATCCCAATGCATAGTTTTTCATTTCCAAAGGAGACTCCTTTTTTGTTCTTAGTTTTTAAAATTTTGTCACTTGCGATAATAAATACATGAACATAAATGATATTTTAACTAAATTTAAAATTTGTAAAATAATAAATAATAATAAAAACACAACAACTCTTCTTTCTCTTATATTCTCTCTCCACTAACTCCCCCCTGTTGCCTCGGACTGAAGTACCTCTCTCACTACTGTTGCATCAATAAGCAGAAAATAATAGATAAATTAAAAGAAATCAATAAAATTAAGAACCTAAGAAATAACATGAAAAAACTCCAAAAGCAAAAAGAAAACCACGAAATTAACAAAAATTCATCATTTGAAAAATTATTCCAATCCCCTGGAAATCTCTAACCCACTCTAATTACAAAAATATTCCCTCAAAACATTATACCACTCATACAATTGAGATAGTATATCCGACTTAAAATATTTAAAATTTGGATGATTTGAAACTAAAAGGAATAAGCTCTTTTTTACAGGAATTTGGAGATCACAAATTTCCTTTTTCTTAAAAAAAAAATAATAATAAAGCTTGGATTGGTTTTGCCCTTTAATTGATGTGATCTTATATAAAATTGGGTTCCAAGGGTGAAGAAGATGAGAAGGTGACAACAGAGAAAAGAGGAGTGGGGACATGGGTCATGGGTCAGTTACAAAAGGGGGAGAGAGAGAGAGGGAGTAAGAAGAGGTAGGGGTTTATGTTTTTCTTATTAACTATATTATTTGTTACATTTAATACAATTTCCATATCAACATTAAATATATATAAAATAAAAAATAAAAATCATTTGCAAACGAAAAGCGTAACCTAGAGACCTTTTAAACTTATTTCTAAAAAATTTAGAGACTAAAAAGGTACATTTCAATAGCTTAACGACTAAATGCATCTATTATTAAAAACATAGGACTAAAAATTTATATTTCCCTTTATTTTTCCAACCTATGTTTTTGTATTCTTTGTATTTCTTGCTTTCTTTTAATTTTGTGTTCTTCCATTTGTATTTTAGTTTTGTGTGTTTTTCGTTCTTTAATACTTTATTCTTTCACTTTTTTATTCTTTGATTCTTTGATTTTTTTAAAAAATTCTTTAGTATTGATTGATTGATTTATTGTTACTATTTTGCATCTTTTTCCTTCTTTGTTAGAGCGTTTTAGTTTTCGTTACTTTTAGTTTTTAGTTAAATTATAAAAAATGTATTTGAATTTTATACTTTGTGTCAAAAATATCCCTAAACTTTCAAATGTTTCAAAAAGAGAGTGAAAATAAAATAAAAATGAACAGGATATAGACCAAAAAGAGTACCTCTGATGTGATCAGTGAGATCATCTATGAACAAAGTGTTGTACAAGCTCTTATAGTGGATGTGTAAAAGTACATTGGTCGAGTCCTACTGCTCAGCACGACACCTAAAGGCATATTAATTTTTATGATACACATCTCTAATTGTTTTGTTCTATTTTGATCGAGACTAGCAATAGCTCAATTTTAGGGTATATGATAGCACATAAAATGTGTTGTTTTAGGTTGTAGTGTATTAGCTAGTTTTTGGATTAAAAGCAATGCTTTCATGAATAATTTATTTGTGTATACTAAAGGATTATTCAAGCAACTTGACCAATAATGATGATTTGGACGAGAAATCTAGATAAATGGAGCAAGAACAAGCACCTTGGAGTTAAGGAGTATATGAGAGAGTGTTGCGTGAAGAAATCTTGAGCGGACAGCATTGAGACAAATGGAGAGAGCGTCTAAAAGCTCAAAATGAAAGCAGAGAGGCCACCAAACCTGAACAAGTAGCCTCTCAACATTTGTTGTAGTGTCTCGATGCTATGAACTGTGATGCGTTCTTTGGACTTACTGTAGTACAAAGCATCAACATGGCAACACAACATGACTCCAACCCAAAATCTCTTCTTCTTTTTTTAAGCTCTTGTTTTTAAGGAAAATATATCTCAAATCAAATTGTAGAATGTGATGTAGACTCCCCTATAAAAAGATTCATTCACTTCATTCCAAAAGGAGGCCGATTGGAAAGGGGGAAAAAAGTCTCATTCAATTCACCTTCTTTCTCATTGTATTTGCATGTTTAGTATAGTTATCACATCGAGGACAATAATGTTGGATCGTAGTTCAACCTAAGAGAGTGTTAAATAGATTTTTTAATAGACCTAATCACAAACTTTTCCTAATTACGTGAGTCCAATTAATCAAATTAACACACTTTTTTACAAACAATCTAATGTAAACAAGAATTCATGCAAATTAATTCACATCAAAATAAAAACAAAAAAGAAGATTAACAATTAGGAGTGATCATAGGTCGGTCAACAATAGTTTTGGGCTAAAATTGATGTTGACTACCAATATGTCAATTTATGATCATCGATTCTGGTTGGTGTTGGGGATGCTGGTGACATTGATCGGTCGATGGTCGATCAGTCCTTTCGTCTCGATCGGTTTTGATTCTATTAAAAAAAAGGCATGAGCTAAATGAAAAAAAAATAGGAGAAATGGAGTATTTGTTAAAGTTGGTGAGAGTTTGTCGAAGAAGCTTTTGATTAAAAAGAAAAAGAACTGAAGAGAATGAGAGAAACCGAGAAAAAGAATGAGAAGAAGAGGAGAAAAAAAGAGATATCCAATGGCGCCGGATGTGATGTAGACCATGCACATAGGGGCAACCATTAGCTCTCTCTCATGAATGACATTGTTCAAAGAAGAGACAGATATTAAATAATACTCAAGATTATTCGAGATGTTTTCTTGGCAAACAATTTGGGCCATTGGATTTACACTTTGTCCAAGATTAATTTGTGGTCGTTAGATCTTCCACATTGTCCAAGGTCAATTTGTGCCATTTAGATCCTTCACATTGATAAAGGTATGAATTTAGAGCCATTGGATTTGCTTGATTGGCCAAGTTTCTTTAGAATATAAATAGGCGGAGACTCATGGTTGCCAAATCATCCTAAAATCTCAAACCAAGTGAACAAAGAGAAAATAGATAAAGTTTCTTTGTATAAAAGAGCTTGTTATTCTTTATAAGAAAGAAAGTTTGTAAGTCTTATTTTACATCGTGGAATTTTTCTATCCTTGCCTATAGATTTTACCCTAATTGTGAGAGAAAATTATTGTGTGTTATTCTCTCCTTCTTCTTCATTATTATTCTCAATCTATTTTAGCTGTGATCCTACTCTATTAGATCACAATCTCTTTTACTAAGAGTGATAAGAGAGAGAAAAGAGAATAAAGAGGGGATAAAAAATGAAAAGAAGAAAGAAGAAAATTTAATAAAAATTAGAAAGGGAAGAAAGTGTATTTAGATTAGGGTTGTTTTCAAATATAGGAAAATGAATTAAATATTTACAAATATGGCTAAATTTTACTATCTATTTGCAATAGACCGCGATAAACTACTACAAAAATAGTAATCTATCATGATCTATCATGGTCTATCTCAGATTGACTAATATTTTGCTATTATTTGTAAATATTTTTAACAGTTTTGTCATTTAAAATAATTTTCCTTATATATATATATATATTAACTAGGTAATTATTACATAAGAAGGAAACTAGATGTTGGTTTCTTAAGTACTACTTTTTTTTTAATAATGTATATATTGAATGGTTTGGTTACTCTGAACTATTTTGGGTTATCTACTCAATCGATCTATCAATTTTGTTATGTGTCAAACTAACTATGACGGCCTATATAACACTAAATTGACCGATCAAAGTCAGTTTGATTAATTTTAGTTGGTCAACTCGATTTTTTTTTATCTCATCTGCTCAAGTATCCCTATTAATAATAACAATTTTAGCATCCAATTTTATTCTAATGTCAAGATTGACCACAATAATTGTGGAGACTTATTTTCACACAAAACTCAAGAAATTATTTTCATGCTATAATTAATGGATAATAATTAAAATGAAGAACAAATAATAGCAATATAAAGTATAATAAGAAATTGACTGCAAAAAAAACAAAATTGTATGAGAACAGAAAAAGTTGATAGTAAAAACTTATAGAGGTTTTGCTAAACTTGGTCTACTTCACTATCAATGTTCCTCTGGGATATTTCACTCGAAATTATGATTCTTTACACATTTCAAATTTCAACCACTACAATATTTTTTATTTGGGAGCAAGAACTAATCCAATCCTCTTCCATGGATTGCAATGAAACCATACTACCAAGACCAGTATGGATTTGAAAATTTTGTTGACGACAGCTTTTATAATTCAGTAAAAATAAATTTACTTTTGTGAAATCTCTCTCCTAGCTATTATTACTTTTCTTCCATGGAGATGATGATCCCGTTGATTTTCTTTTAAAATATTTATCTATTTAAATTTCAAATTAAATCTACAATAACATTGTAACGACAATAAATCAAGAAAAGTTGACAACATAACAACAATATCATAACTTAAACAACCCAATAAGTAGAGGTAAAAATGTTTACTTACGGTCCATAAATTACTTTAAAAATTAATAAAATAAATATAAAATAAAGAAACTAAAAAAAAAAACAAAAAAAAGAATAATTCGTTGTAAATTATTGATGTGCTGTCAAGCTTCTTGGAGGGATTTTTATTAATCAAAGCTCTCACAAGTACAAAAGTATATGAAAAAGAAGATACGAAACGTATTTATAAACACTTTCAAGTAGTTAAAAATTTTAACTAATTTATTTTCCTTTTTCCATTTATTAATCTTGAACTTCTTTTTTTTATTGAGGTGTGATTTAAGGTCCAACTATCATAATTTAAACTAAATGCATAAAAGTAATTAAAACATAAAAAATTAAAATGTATAAACTAAAAGTATTTGAAACATGAAAACTAAATTCAAATAAATAAAATAACAAACTTAAAAAGAAGAAGATGAAAAATAAATTAAAAAACTTACTCACAGAATAGGAGAAGAAGATGAAGAAGAACTTAAAATAACTAAAGAAATATTGAACTTGAAGCTTTATTAAAAAAAGTAAACAAAAGGAAATTTAAAAGGGTCTCCGTAGGTATGTTAAAGGAAGGAAAATTTGAAGAATAAATGAATGGAATGAGATTTAAACATAGGGATAAGGGGGAGCCAAGGGATACATTTACCACCGGTTGATACTAAATCTATCACTGACTAAGATACCATGTTTAATCTATCAAATGAACAAACTCAATCATTTCCTCATTTGAGGTAGCTAGTCAAATGAGAAAATGTGAGAGACTTCAAAGAAAGATAAAACATTTAAAAAGTAATATAAAAAAATTTATTTCTTTTTCTCTAATTATTAATTCCACATCATGTGTCACATTTTTTGTACCCAATATGATTTTGAAACACTACCAAGTGTCACAATCATACTTGAAGGAAGTAGATTGTGACTCCACTAGTGCAAACAGTGTAATGACAACACGCGAGTGTCGATATGTAAGGCAAAAACAGAGGGCCAAGAAAAGTGTTGTGATGTAACGAATTCAACACACCAAGATAAGTGGGCAAGCATGTCAGGTTGAGCAACAAGCAAAAAGACAAACATTAGTGTCATTGATAGTGTCAGTGACAAGCTCAGTGGGGGTCAAATGGGTCTCAGGCCATGACCTCTAAAGTCAAGGTTACATCACAATTTTGGATGCGTGGCTCTAGTGTTAGATCCATATTGATGAAATATGGAAGCACGTCGACTTTCATGTCAATTAAAGTTCAGACGGGAGCTCCACGCTGGTGAGTGACCGTTTGCCAATTTCATATGTAAGTTGTCAAAAAGGATTTTGCTCAGAATGTACTATAAGGGGAGACATGGTGTCAGCTCTCCACCACCCTTGGGCTCTATGGCCTAAGTGAGCTACCCCATGGCACATGCATGTGTCATGGTGTGGGCAAGCATTGCAAAACAAGTGTCTTGGGCATCTTCCATCGAGAATGGGACCTCGTGGACAGTGTCGAACAGCAAGGGTGTGGTCGGAGGTTTGATACAGTACCCAATATGTTGTTTTGGCTCGTGGACACAAGAGGGTCCATGCCTTGGTATGTGCGATTGGTTTATGTTGGTTTTTGATAAGCGTGTCAGAGTAGGAGAGAGAAATTTGATGTTGTCTCGACATTTGGGATGACATCCAGAGGCATCAATGAGACTCGATAGTTCCCAGTTGGCACGATATTTGCCCAAGTTGTCTTGGTAAGTGTCATAATGGACAGTAAAGCCTGATAGGCAATCGTTAGGTCGGTAGAAGCTCGATAGACGTCGAAATAGGTTGGTAGAGCCCAGTAAGCATTATTATTCCTCGAAAACCTCGATAAATGTTTGAATCACCTAGTAAGCTTTGGTAGAGTGTTTTAAGCCTATTTTGACCCAACGAAGGGTCTGAATTCCTACTGGTGAAGTTTCGAAGTAATGTAGAAGTATGGAGGCAGTGTTGTTGGAAACCAAGATGATGAAGAGAGATGCGGCGTTGCATGGTGATAACATTAGTCTCATACATGGGCAAGGTCGAGCCTCAGGACTTGACCTAGAGTAGAGGCAAGTCGACTAGAGTTGCGAATGAGGGAAAATACACGTACGGGCAATATGTATTGCCGAATAAAGTTCAGTTCTGCATGAATTCAATTTTGTTGAAGATGAAAGAACCTTGTCTAAGGTCCAACAAAGCCTCAAAGAGTCGAGCAAAAAGTAGATTGGGACTTGAGTTTTCCTTAAGGTTGACCATAATTGAGTGTAAATTATGGTGCTGGATAGTTGGAGAAGTACGATGGTGACACCAAGCATCAAAATGCAACGAGTATTTTTATTCAAACTGACTTTTGTCATAACTTCTTTGTTTGAGCTTCAAATTGAGTGATTCAAATTGCATTTAAATCGCTATTCAAAGCTCTAATCATTGAATACTTAATAAAAATATTAAAATTTGTAGAAATTAAATCAAGTTTGTTATCATCAAAATAATAATTACTTAATTAATTAACATGACTTAGTTTGAGATTAAGAATAAAAAAGTAAAAAATCTCCCTATATTTTATGATGACAAACAACTCAAGAAAAATGAATAGAAGTATGTGATTTGAGATATGAACTTGAGCATAATTGTTGCGTGTTTTATGCAATACATATAACCTCGTTACATTTAAGTTTTAATATAGTGATTAAGTGTTTAAGTACCAAGCATGAGATTAGTTTTCTAGCTCACTTAGGTACCAGGAATAATATCACCCAATTTCATTTAGAGAAGGAGATCGAAGGGTGAATAAGATTTAAATAATAATAATAATTTTTAAAATGATTTAGGAGGAAAAAAAAAAAAATAGATGGAGACAACATAGGAGAGGGAATCTAGGGAATGGACTTCACCAAATGAACTAACCATTTTAATTATATAATATTTAATAACCATAACGGTAACAACTAACTTTTATAAGTTCTGCAAAATTATAAAACCAATAATTCTGTTTAGTTTTTAATAACATGCAAGGGATTGAACAAATTCTTGTAAGATCTCTAAAGTAGTCAAAATTATTCTCGTATTAAAATAATATATAGTCATGTAATTGATTTATCTAATCTATATCATGCTTTTTTTAAGCTACAATTTAAACCAAAAAATAAGTTCAATAGCTATATCATTTCTTTAAGTAGAGAGTCTAGCCATTCATCATCACTAATATAATTTTATATAGTATAGAAAAAAAAAATTCATAACAAGTACTACGAGATAAAAGTGTGAGAAAAAAAAAAAAAAAAAGAACTAATGAGTCATATGCCAATCCACGTTTTCGAGCCTAGAAAAATCGAAGATTTGGCAGTATGATTTTGTTTTTTAAAAAAAAAATTGGAGGATGATTCTTGCCTTATATATATATGGATAATTATTTTGAATGACAAAACTACTGAAAATATTTTTAAGTATAGCAAAATGTCAATGTCTATCAATTTATTATATTTGTAAATATTTTAACTTATTTTGCTATATTTGAAAATAGTTCTATATATAACTTAAATTGTTTTTTTTTCATATGGGTAATAGGTGATGCAAATGAAGGTACATTTGTAAATAGTCTTTAAAAATTGATTTCTCAACGTAACCAGTAGATAAAAGTGTAAATTGGAATCGATTAGAATAAAAATGAACTATATATTTTTAATAAGACCCAATTTATATAGTTATCCACTGTGTTTACTGTGGATGGCCCCATAGCATTCCTAATAGTGGAAGAAGTAATTTAGGGAAAAAAATGAAATGAATTTTCTATTATATTTGTAGTTGTTTAGACTTGTTAGTACTCAACTAATCATTCAAAATAACAAGTTAATCTTACAATATATATATATATATATATATATATATATATATAAGTAGACAATAACCACGATGGAAAATGTGCAACCACTCAAACGGCAACTTGGAATAGCCACGACAGGCCAAACATTCCTTATTAAGCATAGCAACAAGGGAAAGGGAGTTAGAGTCTGATAGAATGTGTATTGAAGATAGCCCCAATTTTAAAGCTAAGTTCAAGCCTTCCCACACCACCACAGCTTCAGCCCCAAGCAGAGTAAGATCCTCTAATATCCTTACAAAACCCAGACGACATTCGAAAACAACTCATGGCATAAGTTGGTATAGTTCGAGCTACACTTTTAATCAAAACATCCTTACCATCCATACAGAAAAAAACTCTCCCTTCCAACCTTAAACAGTTTTTCCAGACACGTTCTTGAGTATGCCTGAAATCAGAACTTTTACTACAAGAAACCGAAGAAGACATCCCCAGGTACAATCCAAAAGCATCAACCATACCAACTTCAAACATCCTCTGGATGTAAGAGTGACAATCTGAGCTAACATTGGCCAAGAAAAAACAAACTTAATTTACATACTTCATAAAGGAAATTTTCCTTAAGGCTATCATCGCCCTGCCTAAGTCCCTTGGTGGGACTAAACTCCGTCATAGGCTGATGGTTATAAATAAGATAATTAGATGTAAAATCACCAAAGATTTTATTTTATTCTCATCGTAATTATTTCTCTTTATGTATTTAGCCTTTATCATATATAAGAAGGCTATGTATCTTAAAGATTAATTCATTGGAGTACAAAAATATTTTACTTCATTCAAACCTTCATAGGCTGACCATTGATAAGGATGGAAAATGATGTAGTGACACAGTCTACTATTAGATCAACCCAATTTTGGTGGAAACCCATCGCACACATGATCTGGTATAAGAATGACCCTTCGACTCTATCGTAAACTCTACTCATATTCCAAATTAATAGCTGAATACCCCTTTTCCGTTTTCACTTCATTCTAAAAAATGCAAACACTCATGACTAATCATAACATTATCCAATATGGAACGGCCAGCAACATGCGTCTGGGACTCAAAAAACTTATATCATTAAGAAACGAATGCAACCAATTAACCAACACTTTAGTTACCAACTTGTACAAAACGTTACACAGGCTAATCGGTCTATGGTTAGTCACAAGTTTAGGCTGAGAAACCTTAGGAATAAGAACAATATGTGTGTTGTTCTAATCTTGGATGGACGTATGCCCGTTAAGAATATTAAGACAACAATCAATAGTTCTCTCACCAATAATGTCCCGATATTTCTGAAAAAAGACAGCAGCGAGACATTCCAGCCTCGGAGCCTTTGTAGAATGGAATTGTTTCATAGCCTTGATAACCTCATCTCGATCAAAAGGGCACCACAATTGAGCATTCATCAACTTCGTAATTGTTCTAGGGACAAACTCTAGAACTTGACTCATCTGAACAGCACCCATTCCAGAAGGTCTAAACAAATCCTGAAAATAATGCGTAAAAATAGACATGATTGTATCTACATCCTCCTGCCACACCCCCACCTAATCAGCAACACCAATAATGGAACCATAGCGTGTTCCGATCACCCCACTGCAACAACTTTTAAAAGGATCTTTGCTTCCAATAAATTTCCTGAGTGAAAATAGGAGACTTGCCCTTCTTTAACTAAAAAATACAGTCATTCAAAGTGGCTGGTGCAACATATTTCTAGCAGACATAGCTCTAGTAATTGTCTATCGATGAAGGTAGGAAAGGAGAGGACCAAAAAATACCAACAATTTAACGAGTTAAGTTTTATTTCTTGTCGTACCCAACTCGAATCAGACGGGTATAACTAATATGCATTCAGACACATAAAGAACAAGAAGTTCCAAAAGAATTGTTTAATTAACCTAAACTAGATCTGGTGATTTCGTATACCAAGAAGCATGCTGCGTTAGCTGGGACACTACGTGCCATGGCAGGTCCAAAACCTTTGTATAGGCCTTTAACTCCTTCTAAGGCCATGATTTTTCTAAAAGCATCAATAGAACCAGAGAATTTTGGGTTCTTGAAATCATCCACTTGAATCACACTCTTTATCACATCAGTTGGATACACAGCTAGCCAGAAGGCAGCTCCGGAGACACCACCAGCCACTATCAAAGACCCTCTTCCTAGATTAGAAGTGTCTCGTCCTCCTGCAAAGTGCTGTTTTAGCAATTCATATACACCAAAAACCACTGCATTTCCGGGCACCTCTCTTGCCAAAGTTGGAACCAAACCCTTGAAAAGACCCTTCACTCCATGCGATTTGAGAACATGCTTAGCTACATCCATTGGGCCACCATACTTCACTGCCACACCAACTGAACTGGATGTTGCCAATGCACTCTGAGCTTGCAGTCTATTCATTAACGACAAAAGATCAAGGTTGTAATGGTTTGTAAACTCTCTTATTATCGTGAAGTCGAATACTTTCAAAAGTTTAACTAACTTATAATAACATGCTTGCTTCATTTCAATATTAAAGAGGTTGGCAAAGTAAAAATCATTAAGTCAAAAAAGATGCTTACATTTATATAACCGTAATTTAATTTTCACTTTCTCTACACATGCACCAGATGAGAAACCAACAAAGGCAATAACAGGCAAGAAGATACGCCATGCCAAATGCAGTGTTTGAGTTACCAGGAAAACAATGGGGATCATATGTTGGACAATATTTGTCTCTATTAGTATATCAGAATCAAAGTTCCTTCCATGGTGAGTTTTCTATATAACTATCAGACATAATATAATATTTGGGGGTGGAGACCCAAACTTCAAGACATTCGAGAAAATGTTGTACAAACCTGCACTTGATCAACTCAGTTGGACAAGCTACAAGAGACACAGCAACGCCAGCCCCAGCCCCACAAACCACTTGTTGGTTGACTTCAAGGGAGGCACCAGGATAAGGCCTAAAGAAGGACTCTAGTTGTCCCCTGACAGTGAAGAGAACAGCATTTTGTGCAGCAACTGTAGCCAATGGAGCTCCCATACCTTTGTACAAACCTCTTGGGCCTTCTGAAGCTAAAGTTTGTCTGAGAGCATCCATCGCTCCAGAATACTTGGGACGTTGACCAGGAAGGGGGGCAGGTTGGCTTTGGAGCTTGACCTTAATTGTATCAAATGGGTGCCCACATATCAATTGAGCTGCTCCCCCAAGAGTCCCAGCAGCAAGATCTTTCGCCACATCTCCCATGTGGATGATAAACACTTTGCAATCTTTTAAGTTTTTTAGCAATCTGTGATGTTATTATAACAATTACACATCTCCCACCAAAGAAATACTAAAACTGCATTGAGTTCCAATACGAGAAGGAACTAGAAGATATTACGAAGCAGCACTAAATATTTTCTTTATAATATTGAAGGATGAATGGCACTACCAAGTAATAAATTAAACACACTTGACTAAAACATCAAAATGGAATATCATTCCCACCATATACCAATACCAATGAATATTAGGCTTTTATATGTTGGCTTTTATTTTTTTGATAGTTAAACAATTAGATTTGGTAATATGCTTGCACAGAAATTCATGAAAAAAAAAAAAAAAGAAAAAAAAAAAAAAAAAGAGCCAGTCACAGATAAAATGCTAAAAATACAAGTTGTTTTACAGAAAGAGCTCTGACAACAATGAATATTAGGTCATCTGAAGTTTTTTAAGTTCATTTCACAGAAAGTTTTCTTGATATATAATGGAGATGAGATAATACAGCCTCAAACCTTATCCAAGTTATATTTGAAGGTTGTTCTTAACAACGAAATAATTACAGAAAGTTGAAATCAAATCCAAATTTAAGAGGCCGGTATGTGTTCTTCATGGTTATCATAAAGTGGAGAAGAATTTTCAACTTGGAGGACAATCAAAGGCACTATAGTTCACATAAACGTTTAGAACCTGAAAGAAATCATCTCATGTGCTTACAAATGACTAACAATGAATGACAAAATGATGAATGAAGATTCTGGATGTTTAGAAATATAATGCTAAATAAAATTTTAGCTGCCAAAGCCCTTTGTATGGAAAGGAATTTATTTTTCATCTTCTCAATCATTCAGCCATGAAAAAACCTGACCTTTCCAAGAAGACTCACACAAAAGATAATTAAACCAAGAACTAAAGAGGAAGAGGAAAGGAAGGAATAAGAAGAAGAACAAGAAATTTATTAGTTATTAACACAACATACAAACTAACACAAATACAAGATACATGACCATTCTTCTCTCCTTCCTCTTAACCCATATGGCCATATGATATATATTCCTATCTAATATCAGTAACGCTCACTTATTGCCGTCTAACTAACCACAACTAACTTTGAACAAACACAGAAATTACCACGATCATATTAGCAATATTACAACTGATTTGCAAAATATTAATCTACACTCTCAAGTTTGTCAGTGTGTCAGCCTCATCAACCATCCAGAATGAGAGGGTAAACTCTTGAGATCTATTTCTGGAGGTAAAAGTAGTAACTCCGTAGAATCATCGAAGAAATATTTGTATAAACTGTTGAGACATCCGCTCAAAGAAATTTGAATGAACAAATCAGAAAGCATAAATATAGAAGTTCTAAAACTATTTGATCCATCAAAATTCAAAAGCAGCTCCAGATTTTCGTGGAAACTACTTCTGAATCCATATAACCAGCTTAAACGTTCCAACTAGCAAAGAACGGAAATCTAAAGTACATATTCAAAAGGAATGTGATGCAAAAGATTGGTTACATGCTTATTAAATCAAGATCTGTAAAATACAAGGAAGAAGAAAAATATAGCTCAAACTCTAATGGAAGCAGAAAATCAATGAAATCTTGTATTTGAAAGGAAACAGAACTGCATTATAGAGAAGGAAAAGAGTTGAAGGAAAGTTGAAATCTCACCGGAAGCGATTTGGGAGAGGGCGACTGCCTGCCGTTTGGCTTGGACTCTTTCTTCCGGACAGGGCGACTGCCTGCCGTTTCTGCTTTTCTTTAATAGACCTTTTGACGACTCCTTTTCAAAATTCATTTAACTTTTTTGAAATCTCAAAACTTGGAAGTAAAATAAATATATTCAAATAAATTTTTTGAGAAGTTCATTACGTAACTGGGGATTCAATTCAACATCGATGTAATAGTAGATATAGTTCTCGTTTAGAGTCCAACCATGATAATAAATGTGACAAATTTATAATTCTCATGGTTCCTATTCGTCAATCAATTTGCATTATTTTATTACATATTTAAAGGTGGGCTTAGTACGAGTATGGAACACAACACCACATGTAATCAAATGGAACCCACTTTTCAAATTACCATTGATTTATTACCTACGATAAATTTGGCCTTAAATGGTGGTTAATGCAAAATATGCATAGGTCTCGTTTGGATTAGAGATATTGTTTCATGACATGGATATTAAATATATCATATTTTAATGTTTGAGATAATTAATGTATGTGTTTGGATGTATAAGATAATTAATTTTTGGAAGTTAAATATATGTGTATGATCATGGTTCAAAATATCAAGGCCTTGATTTTATGAAAATATTGATATTGAAGAAAATTTTGGGAAACTTTATGGAAATTATTATAATTAGTTAATAAAACTTTGATTATGGTTTAATTAAACTATGGTTGACCATTTTTAATTATCATTTCCATAAAATAAGACGACATTTAGATGTATATTGTAAATATATGTATAAATGTCAATCTGATAGCAAACATCTAAAAAGAATTAAAAAAATAATAATAATAATATAAAGTTTAAGAATATTCTAAGAAAAAATGATATGAAAATGAAAGTTTTGGATGATAAAAATATTAATATTCACCTCAATTCAATTTTGAAGTGAAATGATGTAAAAAATCTAGTGGAAAAAGTTTGAAAACGAGGTTAAAATTAAATATAGGTTTTTTTTATTTTTTCAAACTCAATTTCTTTGTAGATGAAATTCTGGATGGAAAATAAACTTAAAAATGGAAGAAAATTAGAAATTGGAAAATGTAGCACATTGAAAAAGCTTCATCTTTCGTCAGAAATGATATTGGCATGTGAAATTATACAATTATGTGTAACCATGACCATAAAATTGAAAGAACTTGAACTAAGTTAACGTAGCTAATTCTAGAAAAAAAAATTGAAATTTCATCGAAATGAAGGAAAATGAAAATTTTGAGATTTTGATAAAGAAAATTTTCACATGTGTATGATTTACCAAATTTTGTATCTAAAGTTATATAATTACTTAATTATGTAACAATTAATGTAGTCATAGATTAAATTAATATTATTTAAACTATTTTTATATTAATTATTATTTATCATTTAAAATTAAAAATAAATAGATATTTTTATGGGATGTTTTCAAAAATAGAAAAACCATTGAAATAATTACATATATAGCAAAATTTTGTTTTCTATCGGTGACCTAAATATGCATCTATCATTTTACCAAATAAACACAGATAGATGTCTATCCGGATTTATAGCAGTCTATCACAAATACAGAGTGAAATTTTGCTATATTTGTAAATAGTTTGATATTTTTTATATTTATAATAATTTTCCTATTTTTATATTATACCTTAACTAAACATTGATTCAATTATCTAAATTAACAACCAAAAATAATCAAATAAATATAAATTAATTAAAATATTAATAATTAATAATTAAATTTTATATAAATAGTTAAAGATGAGATAGAATATAAACGATAAATGTATTAGTTGAAATTTATTAAGTCTAAATAATATATTCAATCAATAATTAATTAAAATTAATGATCAATTGATACTAACTAATTAGGCTATATTTTTATTGTTCATCTCTCACGTATAAAAAATTAATATGTATGAAGGGTATTAGAAAATTCATGTCAGATTAGTTTTAAAGTTTTATAGATAATATTATCTTGGGTTTTAAAAAGTAAAACCTTGGGAAACAAACAAGTAAGGTCCGCTTTGGTAACTATTTAGTTTTTTTGTTTTTACTTTTGAAAATTAAACCTATTACCCCTCTATTTCTTAGATTGATTTGCATCTCTCTTAAGTACAATAATTGAACTTTTTGTCACATTCAAAAAACAAAAGCAAGTTTTTAGAAGTTTTTTTTCTTCAAATTTTTGCTTGGTTTTTTAAACCATTGGTAAAAAATAGATAACAAAAGGATAAATTTGAAGGTAGAAGTAGTGTCTATAGATTTAATTTTCAAAAACAAAAACAAAAAACTAAATAGTTACAAAACGAAGTATAAATTAAATGTGTTTGAAATCTCATTACCAAACTTGTGAAACAAATAAACTCTTAAGGTTGGCGTGCATTTAGCTCTTAGGTTTCAACGTTAGAAAACAAACGAATGACTAGGACTATATTTAGATTGTATCTAAATGGGTAAAATTATTTTTGTCATTTTTAAATTACTCTAAAACATACTATTAATCGTTCAAAATTAATGTTAATAATTTGAAAATTATATTTAAAGTGTAAATTTATACTTCAAATTAATTCT
>CM065548.1:12197690-12215190 GCA_033088355.1 Citrullus amarus
AAGCGACTGAAGACATGTTTGAATTTCATAACCACTCTTAAACACGCAATTAAACATGTATTTTTTAATTTGAGTTTATAAAAAATAATTAACATGGCCTTGACACTTTTTAAAAAAAAAAAAAAATCGATACTTTTGTTTTTGTTGTTGTTTTCTTTTTTTTTTTTTTTTTTTTTTTTTTTTAAGTTTTCGACATTTTAATATGAATTATAATCTCACAATACGGAAAAGCCTTTTGTTCCAATTCTCCCTTTCATTATTAGTTTGGTGGCATTTTTGTCATTTAAACACATATTTAATGTAATTAATTGTAATGAAAGAGTTGGAAAAAAAAATCTTTTAAGTTAATTCTTTTTGTAAAGGTTGTCCTTCTTTGTTCAATTAATTTTTTTTTTAATGTTTTCAAATATAACAAAATGAGTTAAATTATTTTAAAATATAGAAAAATTCTACTGTCTACAGCGATAGACTGTGATAGATAGTGAAATTTTTTTGTATTTATAAATAATTTGATATTATTTATTTATATATAATAATTTTCTTTTTTTTCATTAAGTTAATTCTTTTTTAGTTGTTTTATTAATAAAATGGTTTAGCGTCGGTGACCTATATTTTGTGTCGGTGACTTATATTTTGTGTTTATGATGTTTAATTTATTCATGTATTGTTCTCTCCCTCCACTACCTCTCTTTACAATATGAAAATAGTCTCACCCCACCTCTAAAAGATAGAGAAATTATTTTAAATGACAAAATTATAGAAAGTATTTACAAATAATAACAAAATATCATAATCTAATTGTTTACACAGATAGTAGTCTATCACGGTTAGACAATAAAATAGTATTATATTTGATAAATAATTTGGTTCATTTTTCTATATTTGAAAATAGTCCTTAAAAAATTCAAATTTTACTCTAATTAATTGTGTATTCTCTCTCCCTTAACCTTCTATCTCCTAACTATTCACATTCCCTTCTCACTTATTAACTTTTCTCCCGCTCTCCTAACCTTTCAAGTTCCTCGTTTTTCAAATCTTTTGGTATAAATATATATATATATATATATATATATATATATATATATATTATAGTATATATATATATATATATATATATATATATATTTTTTTTTTTTTCCTTTCATTCATGTTCATAAATCACAATAAAAAGCTAAGAGATAAAAAAAGAAATCTAATCATTCTCTTTTATTCTCTTCTAATTTTTCATTTTTATTGTATCTATTCTTTTTATATATAAATATGCTTGTGTCTGTTTTATTTTATTTTAATTTTTTATAGATGTTTGAATCATGTAACCATAGGAATGTTGGACATTGTAAAAGGGGAGGCATTCTTTGCTCAGTTTTTTTCATCCACTTAATTAATTTCTTCTTTATTAGACCTATTTTATTAATAAAAGAACTATTTTTAAATATAAAAAAATGAACAAAAATTTCTTTTTTTAGAAAATTATAAAAAAAAAATTTAAGATTGCTTCCAAATACAGAAAATGAACCAAAATATTTACAAATATAGCAAAATTTTACTCTCTATTTGCAATAGACCGCGATAGACTACTATCTATGTCATGATAGACACGATCTACTATCATGACATAGATAGTATGTCTATTGCGATCTACGATCTATGATAGTCTATCGCAGATAAACCGTGATATTTTGCTATTGTTTGTAAATATTTTCAACAGTTTTATTATTTAAAATAATTTGCTAAAAATTTATGACTTTACATTTATTTATAATTACTCCTAGAATTCCAAAGTTTAATAGTTTTATCAATAATTTCTAAAAAGTCATAATTACAATAAAAAATAATAAAGTTTAGAATTTTAAAAGTTTTGTAATTTTAATATACTCTTAAAAATATAGAGAGCCATCGCTTCTATTTTTTTCTATTATGTGGATTTTTTTTTTCCACTCTCAATTATCAAAATTCATTGTTTCGATAAACAATATGCTAGAGCATAATAGATAAGCATATATAAAAAATGATCTTAATGTTATAAATATTAGAACAAATTAGATGTCCATTATATAAATGTGTTTAGTGCCTAAAGGTCATGTGTCTACTAAAGACACATTCTTAATGACCATGAAATGTCACTACCTACTTGCCAAATTGCCTATAAATAGAGGATTTTTGTGGATATTGTAACACCACCCATTGGAGAGAAAAGAAGAGAAAAAATTGGTTAAATTCCATTTTCCATAAAATTCCACTTTCTTTATTTTAGTTTATTTTATTTAATTTAGTTATTTTAATTACTTTAATATTATTTTATTATTTATTATTTTAATATTATAATTTCTGGATTTTCGTGCTCCAGTTTTTCCGTCATTTTGCTCCTCAATTTTACAACACGTTATTAGCATGAGCTCTTGTCTTTTCTCGTTGAAGGTAGGTTTTGAAGGTATGTCGTTTTCTCTTTATTATAATTTATAAATTAAACGTTGTTTTGCATGTTTAATATATATTAAATTGCTAATATAAATATAATTCTTTGTGATAGTGTTATCATGGCAAATCTTACAAAAATAGAATTTGCAGCCCTTGACATCAATAGAAATAATTATTTGTCATGGGTGTTTGATGCTGAAATACATCTTGATGCCATGAACCTGGGAGAAACAAATGAAGGAAATACAACATCTATTCAGGAAAAAGCAAAAGCCATCATCTCCACGAGGGATTGAAGACGGAATATTTAACAATAAAAGATCCCTGTATTTTGTTGAAGAATTTAAAACATAAATATGATCATCAGAAAACAGTCATTCTTCCTAAAGCTCGTTATGAATGGATGTATTTGAGGCTCAAAGATTTTAAATCAGTAAGTGATTACAACTTTGTGTTATTTAAAATCAGTTCAAAATTATTGTTGTGCGAAGAGAAAATTATTGATGCGGATATGTTGGGGAAGACATCTTCTACATTTCATGCCTCAAATATGCTCCTGCAGCAGCAATGTCGAGAGAAAGGTTTTAAACAATATTCTGAATTAATTTCATGTCTTATCGTGGCCGAACAAAATAATGAGCTATTGATGAAGAACCATGAATCTTGACTAACTAGAACAACACCATTCCCTGAAGTGAATGCTGTAAATTTTAATAATCGTGGTCGAGGTCGTGGTCGTGGTTGTGGTCGTGGTCGTGGTCGTGGTCGTGGTCGTGACCGTGACAGAGAAAGAAATAGTTATTATTTTCATGGTGGTCATTCTAATCATCCAAATTTCAAAAGAACCACCTGAAATGATGATCATAAAGGAAAAGCTCCACAACATAAAAATTCAAAAGATGATAAGCATAAATGCTTCCGATGCGGGATGACTGGGCACTGGTCTCATGTTTGTCGTACATCAAAACACCAGTTGATCTCTATCAAGCTTTCTTGAAGGAAAAAGGAAAAAATGTGGAAACAAATTTTGCATACCAAGATAATGATATATTTGACAAATCCAATATGACAAATTTGGATGTGGCGGACTTCTTTGAATCTCCTAAAGAGAAAATCAGCACAAATGATGGCATAGCAATTGTTTCTTTTGATTTTGAAAATATGTAAAATTGTTTTATCTATATTTCATGTTTTTTTAGTTAAATCTTATATTACAAGTTTTGTTTTCTTATTGTAATTATCTTGTTTAAATGAAGATGTAAGCCCCGTACCTGACCTTGTGAGAAGGCAAGTTAAGAAGAGGCTAAGAGATGGGCGTTTAGTAGGAAAAGTTGGCCGAGATGTGTGGGAGCAAAAATGGCTAAGTATTGGCCATGCGTTGGTGGCACTATGCGTTGGTGAAAGTAGTTTGGTGTGGACGCAGAGGTGAAGGGAGGCCATTAGGCGCTGAAGGTCACGAGGCGTTGAAGTCCACTCTGCGTCGAAGGTCATGAAGCGTTGAAGGCCACTCTGCGTCGAAGGTCACTATGCGTTGAACGCTACCATGCGTTGAAAGTAGGTATGCGTTGGTGCATAGAAGAATGGCCGAGAGGACCATGCGTTCGTCGGCTATCCAGCGATGGGGCATTGGGAAATTTTAACACACAAAGCCGAGGCTATGCGTTGCTGAAGCCAAACACAGAAGGTATGCGTTGATTAGATCAATATATAGAGATGAAGTGGAGATTAAGTCAGTGGTACATATATAAGTGGACTGAGTATTCAATTATTTTGATCACATTTCAGAGCTCGAGTTGATCCCATTTCGAAGCTAAACAATGGAGGGAGGTAGAAGAAGGTGGTTATGTTGGTTTGGGGTGGAATTCTCATCGTTTTCGTGGAGAACATTTGAGCTGGAACGCAGAATTCAGCTGGTGTTACTTAATTTGAGTAACGTTCAGTGTTGGGGGAAGAACGAACTGTGGATGCTGTGCTAGGGTCGAAATTTTGAGGTTAGTAAGTTAACTCGATTTCTAGCAATTTTCATGAAGGATACTCGAGCCGAATTTGAGTAAATGTGTGTTAAACTCCAGGTAGAAGAGATCGGAGCTAAATTGCAGGACAATTAGGAGCGATTCGGGGTTGTTGGAGGATATCTCTTAAACGAAGAGGATTTTCCTTATGAGACTTTGAGGTAAGATAAAGGACTTATGTCTTTATAAGTTTGTAGAAGAAAGAAAGTTCTGAATTTGGCTAGAATGCGATGTTTAGCAGGTTAAAGAAAGAAGTAGAAAGAAAGAAGAAAAACTGTGTTGCTACGACAGTAGTATCGCTGAGAGAGCGGGAGACTGAGTAGCGAAGCGAGTGTCGCTGGTAACGCAAGAAGGGCTTTGCGTCTCACAATTCTCGCTGAAGTCTCGCTGGGTGTCACTCCTCAGGTAATCTCGCTAGTCTTGTTCAATCCGGTATCGCTAGTGCAGTGTCCTATAGTGTGGTTTCACTGGTAATCTCGCCAGAGAATGTGGAGTATCGCTATTTGTGAATGTTTTGGGGAAAAAGAGAGTTCGGTGATGAAACGAGCATAGAGTTTAATTATGTATACTTAATGAGTATAGAAAGAAAGTCTAAGGAAAATTTAACGTGAGAAATGTGTATTTTCAGGCCAGGAAGAGCTCAGAAAGGCATATAACCCACTCAGAGCCGAGACAAGTTGTGAGTGACTTCCTACTATAACTAATGGTTACTCTTAGCATGGTTATTTGGTAATGGGTGAGTAGTAAGTTATTGTATGGTGTAGCATTTGAGTAATTATGTTGTGTTGTTAAGTTTAAAGGGAACTAGACATACTATCTAAATGTAACCATGGCCGAGGGACCTTGTGTGAAGGCCTAAAGGAATATGTTTTATGATACTCAGTGCTGAGGGACCACGTGTGAAGGCACTTGAGTAGTTGGATGAAACGGATTCCAGTGGTGAAGGACCCTGAGTGAAGGCATGTGGAAATCCATCATATGTTAGCTCGTGCTGAGGGACCATGAGTGAAGGCACTTGAGCAGTGATTTGGTTGCGAAACCAGTGCTGAGGGACCTCGTGTGAAGGCACATGGTAATATTGACACAGTTAAACTCAGTGTTGAGGGACGAAATGTGAAGGCACTTGAGAGTTTGAAATGCCGAGGGACATAATGTGAAGGCATTTGTATGTGAAAAGAAATGAGAGTTTGTACTGGAGGTTGAGTGCGTTGAGCTTTGCTCCATCACAACTAGGGAAGGATAATTGTATTGCAATTGTACGGATGATGGTACTGTTTGTGATCTATAGCGTGAGTGACTTAGAAATTCCTGTTATATGGTTTGTGGCAGTTACCATGGTTTACATTAACTTATGAATGTTAGTAATATTTGAATAAATTCAGTCAATCACTAGGCTTTAGGCTCACTCAATTTGTTTGTTTGATTGTTGTTTCAGGTAGCGAGCGTGTCCGGGACGCCTAGCCTACAGAAGATTCTCGTCTGGGCCTACTTTGGTGCAGACCTCTGGGATAGTTGTAAATACGCAGTTTACGTTCATGTGTTTGTTGATGTACATGTTCCTTGGGAGTGTTGAGAGGATCGATTTGTAGTATATGTATAGAACACTTGTTTGATAAGTTGTTATTTTATTGCATGACTTAATAGCAAAAGTGTTTATATCTTGAGATTAAGCTGGCATATAGCTAAGTCTTAAAGATCTGGATATGATTTATGTTATAGTATGAGGTAGAAAGCATGCAGGTTCACACTCACTCCTAGAGGAAAGGGGTATCTGAGAGGGGGTGTGACAAAAGAATCATAGACAATTTTCATATATTGAGTGACTAAAAAATGAGGAATGAAGATCTATGTTTAGCAGATTGCGCAACTACACATACAATACTTACAAATAAAAAATATTTTTCCAAATTGACAATACTGGAAGCAAAAGTCAATACAATATCAGGTTCTGCAAACTTGTTTGAAAGATTTGGAAAAACAAATATTATTTTGCCTAGAACAATGCATTGTTCTCTAGTCAATCAAAGAGAAATTTATTAAGTTTTAAAGATATACATTGCAATGGTTATCATATTGAGACTGATAGGAAAAATGAGATAGAATATCTTTATATCATATCTCCTGTCTCACATGAAAAATGTATATTGGAAAAGTGGTCTGCTTTATCTTCTAGATTATATTATACTCATATATGAGTCATTGAAACATATGCAACAATGAATGTGAAGTTCATGAATCCAGATATATTTACAATTTGGCATGACCGATTGGGTCATCCATGATCTATAATGATGAGAAGAATCATTGAAAATTCAAATGGACATCCATTGAAGAACTAGAAGATTCTTTAATCTAGTGAATTATTATGTGATGCTTGCTCTCAAGGCAAATTAATAATTAGACCATCACTAGCAAAAGTAGGAAATGAATCACCTACATTTTTGGAATGAATTTTATGATATATGTGGACCTATTAACCCACCAAGTGGACCATTTAAATACTTGATGGTATTAATAGACGCATCTAGTAGATGGTCACACGTGTCCTTATTATCAAGTCGAAACCTTGCATTTGCAAGATTACTTGCTCAAATAATTAAGTTAAAAGCACAATTTCCCGATTATACAATTAAGACCATTCGTCTTGATAATGCCGTGAATTTACCTCTCAAACTTTCGATAATTATTGTATGTCAATTGGGATAAATGTTGAACATCCTGTAGCTCATGTTCATATACAAAATGGTTTAGCAGAATCATTTATAAAACGTTTGCAATTAATTGCTAGACCATTATTTATGAGAGCAAAGCTTCCTACATCTATATGGGGACATGCTATTTTGCATGCTGCGTCACTTGTACGCATTAGGCCAATAGATTATCATAAATACTCACCATTACAATTAATTTATGGTCAGGAGCCAAATATTTTCCATCTAAGAATTTTTGGATATGCAGTATATGTTCCAATTGCTCCACCACAATGTACTAAGATGGGTCCTCAAAGGAGGTTAGGAATATACGTTGGATATGATTCCCCATCAATTATCAAATATCTTGAACCCCTGACGGGTGATGTATTTACTGCACGATTTGCTGGTTGTCATTTTAATGAGACAAATTTTCCAATATTAGAGGGAGGAATTAAGAAGTTGGAAAAGTAAATTGCATGGAATGCATCATTATTATCTCATATAGATCCTCGTACAAATCAATGTGAACTTGAAGTTCAGAAAATAATTCATTTGCAAAATATAGCAAATCAATTACCAGATGCATTTATAGATGCAAAGAAAGTAACTAAATCACATATACCCGTTGCAAATGTTCCGTCGAAAATTGATATCCTAACACAGTAAATTGTCATTAATGAATCTGGAACACACCAGAAGCGTGGTAGACTAGTGGGTTCCAAAGATAAAAATTCTCGGAAAAGAAAAATAAACGATAATAAAAAAGACTTGGTTGAGGATGTAAATATCTACGAAAAAACCCTGGACATTAATAATACAATTAGTGAAGAAGGTGAAATACCTAAAGATAATGATGAAATTTCAATAAATTATGTCATGACAGGGAAACGATAGAACCGAACTCATGTAACTATTGATAACATTTTTTTTATATAATGTGACACTTGATATTATATCTGAAAATGAGGATCTTGAACCAAAATCTGTTGAAGAATGTCGACAAAGAAATGATTGGCTTCGGTGGAAAGAAGCAATCGAGGCAGAATTAAACTCACTTTCAAAACGCCAAGTTTTTAGACCAGTAGTCCGGACACCAGAAGATGTCAAACCCATGGGATACAAATGGGTATTTGTGAAAAAAAGAAATGAAAATAATTCTCTAACTCACGAATCCTTCAAATGAAGGGTGACCTCTTTTATTTATCGAGTTTTGGGAGACTCTATATGAATTTGTGCTTGGTTGACTTTGAGTTTAACTTGTGGG
Source organism: Citrullus amarus (assembly GCA_033088355.1). Lineage (NCBI taxonomy): Eukaryota > Viridiplantae > Streptophyta > Magnoliopsida > Cucurbitales > Cucurbitaceae > Citrullus > Citrullus amarus. The sequence goes on from CM065548.1 coordinate 12,206,078, forward strand.
CTTAAACTTAATCTATATTGCTTTTCAAGATTTTTACAAAGAAAATTCTTTGTACACCATATATTTGATAAATGTCTTAGATTTTGAATTATTTCACTAACAGTTTTTAGCTCTAATTTTTTACCAATTTAACATTCTCACCACTATTTCAAAAATTTGGAAACCTTTAATTCATTCCTTATTGACATCATTTTCAAATTTAGACTTTGTTTTCATTATTTATTAATTTCGGTTGATTTTCATTTAATGGATCATATTTTAAATTAATATTTTCTTCATTTAAGGAGATTTCATTAATTTTCTTTCATATCCATAGCAGAAAGTCGATCAACTCTCTATTGAGATCTCAAGTATATGTTAAATATATTGGTACTGAAAATGTAAATATATATCGCATATATTGATAACTTATAGAAATACAAGTTATTGTATTCTTTATTTGGAGTAAGTAATATTGATGATAAACACATAATTTTGGCATTTGAATTGTATAATATGACTAGCTCGCGTTTACTATGTTTATAAAATCATATATCCTAGGAATTATGAGTTTTTATCTTTTTGAACGCAAGATAGAGCTAAGAAGAAGCCAAACATAATCTAAGTATAAAGGAAATGATGCTGCCAGAATCATTGAGGTCACAACGTTTGAAGAATCAACGCATCAACCACCATGCGTCGAGAAGAAAAAGTGAATTAGACGCCTGGGCGGCAACTGTCATGTTATTATGCAAGTGGACAACTAACTTTACCAGATTATGATAGATCCAATGAACCGAAGACGCGAAGAAGTCTGCGCAGCAGAGCATTGAATTTGATGCAAATGTGTCAACTCATCATGAGATCACCTTTTTTGGACACCTATAAATAGCCCATCACACTTCATTAGCAGTTTTTAACTCTAATTTTGTAAATAGAAAATTCTTTGTAAACCATATATTTGATATGTCATAGATTTTGAATTATTTCATTAGCAGTTTTTAACTCTAATTTTGGACCAATGTAACATTCTCACCACCATTTAAAAAATTTTGAAACATTTAATTCATTCCTTATTGACATCATTTTCAAATTTTGACTTTATTTTTTTATTTTTTATTAATTTTTGTTGATTTTCATTTACTTATCATATTTTAAATTAATATTTTCTTCATTTGAGGAGATTTCATTAATTTTCTTCCATATCCCTAGCAGAAAGTTGATCAACTCTCTATTGAGATCTAAAGTATATGTCGAATATATTGGTACTAGAAAATGTAAATACGTATCGCATATATCATAGCTTATTTTTTGGTGTGTTTACAAATATACTGAAAAATGTAAATATACATTGTAAATCTTGTTCGATACATAAGACGATATATTGTACAAATTGTTTCGTTCGTACACTTCTTAATATATACCCTGGTTTATATCTAGAAAATTCAAATATATATAAATATATTGTGTTGTATATATCATATAGACCTTGTTTTCTCATTTGAAACTTCTTGCCGATTCTTGCTTTCATTTATAAGGGGAAGAATTTTCAAATATTTGGAGAAACTTTCCTTACTTATGTAGATTTTGAAGAAAAAAAAGTATGTTTTGAGTTCATAGTCGCAAGAAACTTCTTTTACATGTGTCTTCCGGTGTTTATATTATTATATATATTTTAAGAAAAAACTAAATGGTAAGGAGTTATGAAAAAGTAAATGGGGCAAACTTTTGTATAAAATAAGTTAAAATATCATTTTGATCCTTGTACTTTGGAGTGTGTTTAATGTTAGTCCCTATAATTTCACATGTCCAATTTTAGTCCATGTACTTTTAATAAATTTTAAATTTAGTCTTTACTACTGGTTTAATGTAGATTTTTTCATTACTTTTTATTTTTCTTTTATTAGTATTGTCACTATAAATATTGAAAACATATTCACATATTATGTTTCTTTGCATGAAAATTATTATGATTATTTAATCAATTTCGATAAAAATTAACTTTGAGTCACTAAATTTAAGATTTACTAAAAGTACATGGACTAAAATTAGACATTTCAGGGTACAGAGACTAAAATTGAATAAATTCCAAAGTAGAGGACCAAAATGATATTTTAACCTATAAAATGATAACTCATTAGGCTATTCATGTAAAAAAAAGAATAGGAAAGTTTAGACAATTGTGGAACTTGACATATTTATTTATGCCATATGTATAGAAAATCCATCTTTTTTTAAGACTTTTATTTAAATTTGATCAAATCTATTTTAGTAAGCCCAAGTTAACTTAGTTTTGGGCCCAATTGCAACATGACATAATTTAATTGGACAAGCTGGCATGGGTTGATGGATCATTGCTTAGACAAATAGCGTCATTTGATTTGCCCACTTTCATGTCTTTAAATTTAATTTGAAGACACATATAAATTTGTAATTGGTCCCAAATTTATCAATCGTTTAATTTAAATTAATGACCCGACAATTTATGATTGGTCGAAATTTCTCGTCAACAGTGGCAATTGATTCACCATTTATATAACATGGATGACTCGACTTGAGTTATTAGAGAGGATTTAAGCGAGATCCTCCAAGATTTCTATATTGTGTCGATGAAACGTGGACTTGACACTGTTAATGTAAGGAAACTATTGCCAAATTCATCTCATTGGAACAATTCCTTCCATTATGATTAGTCTCTTCATAAAAAAGAACTTGAAGGGTATGCTACAACTTTGAGTAAATGAGGCCAAGAAATGAATAGATAGTTGCCTTAAAATCAACCTGTAGAGGACGTGATTGAAAGAGGGTTATGAGAGACCTACCTACTACTATATATATATACACACACACATACACACACACACACACACATACACACACACGATTCCAAAAGGCAAGAAATTAAATGAGATCAAAGGTATTTCTGACTCTCACCGGGTTTGGAGGGATGATGTATAAGTTGTGACATCCATTTTTAAAGACTATTTTGATTGCATTCTAACTTTTATGCATTTATTTTCTTCCATCAATTTATCCTTGATTGTTGTATGAATGCTTAAGAGAGGAAATTCACCGTTGTTAGATTATTGTTTGATCATGCACGAGAGTGATAGAATAGCAATAGGAGTCAATAATGAAAATGTTTAATGTCATGTTTCATTGTTTAATTGCAATGACATTTGAATTGGATACGTAGTGTAAGAAAATGTTGAGCTTGAGAGAGAAGGACCTCAAATTTAGATTTCTACACTCTTTGCAGTTGATATAATTTAATTTCAATTTGTTTGATCTGTTAATCGAGTCAACTCCTTAAATCTCTCACCGACTGAAACTTGTTTACCTCGATGCTTAGATTAATCTTAGAAAATCATCATCATGATTTCATTCACTAGATAAAATTAGTGAAAATTTATTTCATAATAGCTAATGGATTTTATAAAACCAATCTCCTAAAGCCAATACTTAGTCTCTAACCATTCTTTATTATAATATTTGTTTGGCCTAATTTCTATCATAGGCCTAACTTAGATTGGACTATTGGCCAAAGAATCAATTGTGCGCTAGGCTTAACTATTGTTGGAATTGATAAGCTTATCCTTGTGACCACACACGACCATACAGGAGACACATGACATATTTAGTCTGTAATTTGTTTGTTTTTAAATCTCAATTTAAGGGCTCAAATTAACACTTAATTGACTTAAAATTTTATAAGTTTGAGCTTTGTTGTGATAACATGACAAATTTCGATGGACCAAAAACTTTCCTCCAATAATGGCTCGTGCAACAATGCGTCAAATATGATGTATTTTGGGGTGATTTGAGCATCATTGTTTTGATTTTTTTTTTTTTTTTTTTTCTCTAATTCGTGCAGAGGCTATGAGTACTCTAAAGTCCCTTTGGTTAGCTCATGAATTAGATTAGGATGTCAACAAATTTGTGTGATGTCGGACTCGAAATGAAACATGTCTTCAAACAATACCATTTTCGCACATGTGAGTAGAAATCACAATGTATTTTGGCTTATTATTTAGCTTGTCTATTCATGTTAATGGATTGATATTTTCCATCTTATATTATTAAATTAATCAAATCAGAGTTGGATCATATGAAAACATTGGAGTAGATGTGTAATGAAAATTTCTTTCTAAAAAAAAAATTGAAATAGGTCAACTTGGTCATCATGGTACCGATTAAACTAAAATGGAAACCATAAAATCTCCACTGAAATAATAAAGGAATTATTTATTTAGGAGATTTTCACGGGACATTCCTACGCTAAAAAATAAAAATGGAAATGGAAAATTCCATATGGTATAAATATATTAATTATTTTTGGTAGGAATAAAGTTGAGAATAAGAGACAAGAAAGAATTTTTGTGAATACAAAATTAGAATATATATGGAATAAGTTTTAGTTTTTGTGTTGGCTGAATCTATAAAGTCATAAAATAAACCCTAAAACATAAAAAAAAATAAAAAAATAAAAAATAGAAAATTTAAAATCGCCATTCTTTCTTTGTTTCAAGTTCTGTAACTTCCTTCACTATTTCTTCTTCTTCTTCTTCTTCGTTCTCAACTTTCACTCAAATTTCGCATTTCTAAGAATAGAAGAGCAACCAAGAACAAGAAGAATCTTGATACTGTGATTCACAAGTCTCTGTTCCTTGATCCTGTGTTCTGTTTTTTTTTTTTTTTTTTTTTTTTTTTTTTTTTTTCCTTTTTTTCTTTTATGGATTCACTTGATACTCCACCTCCACCACTTTCTGCACCGTCCAACATGGCGGTCGGAGGACAAACGGCGTATTCACACACCATGTCCAACGCCAACAACAATGCCTCCTCCACGATTGGTCTCAATCAGCCTTCGACTCAAATGATGCCGCCTTCATCGCGATTTCCCTTCAACCCTGTGATCGCCCCTACATCCATGCCTTTGGATTCTCTCAACGTTTTCTCCCTACGACGGATCGCATCCGGCAATTTCAACGTTGATTCCGGGAAGAAAAGGAGAGGCCGGCCGAGGAAGTACGCGCCTGATGGTAACAACATTGCCTTGGGTTTGGCACCTACCACTGTTACGTCTTCTCTTCCTCACGGGGATTTGAGCGTTACTCCTGATTCGGAGCAGCCGGCCAGAAAAGCCAGGGGAAGGCCGCCGGGCTCCGGGAAGAAGCAGACCAATGCTCTTGGTATTGTCAATTCAAATTACTGTTTGATTTCTTTGTTGTAATTGCTTCCTTTTGTTCATGTTTATTGATAGTATAAGGGGAATTTTGTTGTGTAGGTTCAGGCGGCACTGGTTTTACTCCTCATGTCTTATTGGCAAAGCCTGGAGAGGTGTGTATTTTATCTAAGTCTTGGATTGCTTTTCATATATTAATTGAAATTTGAAACAATGGTTCTTTCTAAAGTGATCTTCAGCTTAAGTCGTTGAAGATTAGAATGATTGTAATGCAAGTAAAAGAACTTGTTATAATTGGAAAAAGTGATGCAGCAGTCACTTGTTCTGTTTCTAGTTCTAGGAAAACTTCGGATTTGGTGTTAAACCACATTCACAATATATGGTAAGTGGTTATATTAAATGGGATTCTGGATTTCTGGGTGTCTCTCTTTGGCTGGTTCATTATTATTATATCCAAATTAAATATAGAAAAAGCTAAAAAGTTTTTCTTCTTCTTTCTTTCTTTCTTTCTTTCTTTCTTTTTTTTTTTTTTTTTTCAAATGTGGCATTCCTGAATTTATCTGCTAGTGGTCGATATCTTCAACCAAAGATGACTAGTTACCTCCTCATCCCCAGATATTATTTTGATTTGTAATTAGAAATATATTGTAATTGTTATATTCTTTTTAAGAAACCGAATATCCTTGACTTTGATAATATTGACAAATAGTAGTTTGAACTATTATATATACTATGATTGCATTGTCATTCACCACATAAACTGATTTGAGCTTGATAATTAATGAATAAACATCACCACGTGAAGTTTTTAGTTTGCTGTTGGAAGTGGATTCAGTCAATGTAGGTATATTTTGAAGGCTTAGTATATTTGATTAAAGAAATTATTGTAATTAACATTCTTCTCAAAAGGTGACATTAAAAAAATAAAAATAAAATAAAAAGAATCTTGTAGTTGTGTAAACAGAGCAACTGTGTTGTGAACATGACATTTTATGAGGTAGAAGTTGCCATGAATGCAACTGCAATAAATAAGCATGAAACTCACAAAAAAAAAAGGCATTTTACAAATTATATGTTTTGATATAATTTTAGTTGTTTGGAAGCATGAAAATGAATATCTTGTAACTTGCAACATGATTTTAAGATTAACATTGTCCCTCTGAGCTTTGCATGAATTTACCTCATTCTCAGTAGTCCTTTGTTCCTTCTGATAAACCTTTTATCAGTGGTGTTGGGACCTCTATTTATTAGATATACTTTTCATGGTTTACTGTTTTCTTTCCATCAAAGGTGAACCAATTAAAACAAAGATCTACTTGCTGCATATTTGATTTAGTTGAAATAAATATATAACCCAGACATATTGTTCCCTAGGATCGTCTCGACTTTCTTTTTATTGATGCTTACAGGGCATCATCTCAAGGTTAAAGCAAAGATTGTCGTGCTTAATCCAGTGAAGTGTATTTTAGTGGGGATCTGGATGGAAAGGTTTAGGCGAAAGTTAGACTATTGAAAGGAATTCCTCCATTTCACGGGAGTAAATTGTTTTGTTTGCTGTTCTTGGGTTCATATGGATAGCCCCCTGTAACTGTGATCTTTCCTCGAGGAATTTCTCGTTACCCTTGGTTTTTGTGGGCTTGTTATTTACGAATAAATTTGTTTCTAGTAGAAATAAAGTATGTAAATTTAACAATGATCTGTCTCTAATAGGTCATTAGTTTATAATAGCATATATTCTATGAGTATTTAGTTGAGGATGCCGACAAGTTTGAAGGTTCCTTCTTTTCTAGTTGAGACTCATTGGTCGAAATATGGGTTTCTTGCTATATGGTTGCAGGATGTAGCAGCCAAAATTTTGTCCTTCTCACAGCAAGGACCACGAACTGTCTTTATTCTCTCTGCAAATGGTACTCTCAGTAATGCTACCCTTCGACACTCATCATCGTCTGGTGGTTCCGTGTCATATGAGGTACTTCTATTTCTGTTGTATTCTCCAACTGATTGCCTTTCTCCATGGATATGATTACAAATATCTTTCTATATCTAGTATTTGCCATTGCCTTCTTGAATTAGTCATTAACTCTTGTAAACCTGAAGCCTTCTATTGAACTCCAATCTGATAGTGGTATTTAGCCAACTACATGAACCTTGATAGGAAAATGGATAAGGATCGTTCAATTTTAAGTGTTCTCAGGTTGGTATAACATTTATTTCGTAGAGATCAGTGACTCATAGGCCATATTTCTAAGGTCAGGCAGGAACTCTATTGCTTGCAAAGTGCATTCGCTTGGGCTATCATCTTGGTCACCTTTTCTATCACCATTTGCATTAAAGTGAAATAAAGACAATCACCGGTTGTTTTTTTTTTTTTTTTTTTTTTTTTTTTTTTTTTTTTTTGCTTTTTTAATAAATTTATTAAAATATACTATCCTGTTTTTATATCTCTTGAAAATATAAAGTATCAAAACATAATATATGTTTGAAAAATGCACTTGGCTCAAGTGGCATTGCTCGTGTGCCTCCCCTGGATTTAGCAATAAATTTGTTTTGAGTAAGTGATGTGAGCTTTCTGAGCCCAACAATGAATATTAGGATCCTTACTGGATTCTTGCTGTGAATTGTGAACGTTTCTGACAACTTTCCTTACTCTTCTGAATACTGGAAAGTATAGACTGTATGACAATATAATACCATGATATTCTTTATGGAATTTAGGCCATGTTTACTGCTTCGAAATCAAAATTATTGCAAACGTAATGATTTTTTATAATTATTATTCATAATTGACAAAATATTGTTAACTAGTTTTCTGGGAATGTATTTAAATGCCCAGTTGACCTTAGTCCAAAAGCAAGTGGAACAGAACAGGTGCAATATTAGCACAACCTTATACAGATTGAGTTTGAGAATCAATTCTACTTTCTTAGTGAAGGCGTTTGTCTAATCTTTTGCAGGGCCATTACGAGATCATCTCTCTGTCAGGCTCATTTTTGCTGTCGGAGAATAATGGAACTCGAAGTCGAACAGGTGGTTTGAGTGTGCTGCTGGCTGGATCAAATGGACAGGTTCTTGGTGGTGGAGTTGCAGGAATGTTAATGGCAGGTTCTCAAGTACAGGTAACTGTTAACACTTGGATTTTCTTCCCGAAACCGAGAAGGAGTAGCGGATAAATGAAAATAAACTTCAGGAGTCGTGCTTTACAAACTCTGATTCCATTTCCATCCTCAGGTGATTGTGGGAAGTTTTCTAGAGGATGATAAAAAAACAAACACAAGTATGCTGAACTCTGGATCTTCTTCTGCACCATCACAAATGATAAACTTTGGTGGTGGTGTAGCAGCAGCAGCAGCCAGCCCGCCGTCGTTAGGGGCATCGAGCGGAGAATCGTCTGCCGAAAATGGAGATAGCCCTCTTAATAATAATAGGCATCCTGGAATGTTCAATAATTCCAGCCAGCAAATCCACAATAATATTCAGATGTACCAACAATTATGGGCAGGCCAAACACAGCAGTGAGGATTTTATTTTGCAACTAACAATGAAAGTGCATTAGGATGATGATGATGGTCTTTGCAGTCTCCACACATTCAACCATCATTTTTGTCAAATCTAACTTCCCACATAATTACCAAAACCATTTTACTAGAGGGGCCTCTGTTTTTCTTTCTCTCTTTTTTAGGTTATAATTAACATTATTTCATTCTTGCTATCTTCTCTTTCTCTTTTCCTACCTTACTAAAAACATAATCTCGATTCATACATTAAAGGTTCGAATTTTTATCGTAGTTAAACTAAAGAGGAGAAAGATGCAGAGTCAACAAAAGGCAAAAAGCTTATCAATGTCTATATTTTTTTTAGAGATTTGAAATTTGAATGTTTCATTAATTGTTTTTTTAGAGGAAAATAATTAATTTATACTAAAATTTTGAGAGTTGAAATAAGTAAAATT